>BSYQ01000018.1:0-142728 GCA_030272585.1 Bryopsis sp. KO-2023
CCCTGGAGCTCTGAAGGAAGGAAAAAAGGTAAGTGGGGTTGGGTGGGCTGTTGTTTGTTGACTTGTTTTTGTGTGTTTGTGTTTCAGGTTCGAGGAAGGGACCCCTGGAGCTCTGAAGAAAGAAAAACAAGTAAGTGGGGTTGGGTGGGCTGTTGTTTGTTGACTTGTTTTTGTGTGCTGTGTTTCAGGTTCGAGGAAGGGACCCCTGGAGCTCTGAAGGAAGGAAAAAAGGTAAGTGGGGTTGGGTGGGCTGTTGTTTGTTGACTTGTTTTTGTGTGTTTGTGTTTCAGGTTCGAGGAAGGGACCCCTGGAGCTCTGAAGAAAGAAAAACAAGTAAGTGGGGTTGGGTGGGCTGTTGTTTGTTGACTTGTTTTTGTGTGTTTGTGTTTCAGGTTCGAGGAAGGGACCCCTGGAGCTCTGAAGAAAGAAAAACAAGTAAGTGGGGTTGGGTGGGCTGTTGTTTGTTGACTTGTTTTTGTGTGTTGTGTTTCAGGCTCGAGGAAGGGACCCCTGGAGCTCTGAAGAAAGAAAAACAAGTAAGTGGGGTTGGGTGGGCTGTTGTTTGTTGACTTGTTTTTGTGTGCTGTGTTTCAGGTTCGAGGAAGGGACCCCTGGAGCTCTGAAGGAAGAAAAACAAGTAAGTGGGGTTGGGTGGGCTGTTGTTTGGTGACTTGTTTTTGTGTTTATGTGTTTCAGGCTCGAGGAAGGGACCCCTGGAGCTCTGAAGGAAGAAAAACAAGTAAGTGGGGTTGGGTGGGCTGTTGTTTGTTGACTTGTTTTTGTGTGCTGTGTTTCAGGTTCGAGGAAGGGACCCCTGGAGCTCTGAAGGAAGAAAAACAAGTAAGTGGGGTTGGGTGGGCTGTTGTTTGTTGACTTGTTTTTGTGTGTTGTGTTTCAGGCTCGAGGAAGGGACCCCTGGAGCTCTGAAGGAAGGAAAAAAGGTAAGTGGGGTTGGGTGGGCTGTTGTTTGTTGACTTGTTTTTGTGTGTTTGTGTTTCAGGTTCGAGGAAGGGACCCCTGGAGCTCTGAAGAAAGAAAAACAAGTAAGTGGGGTTGGGTGGGCTGTTGTTTGTTGACTTGTTTTTGTGTGTTTGTGTTTCAGGTTCGAGGAAGGGACCCCTGGAGCTCTGAAGAAAGAAAAACAAGTAAGTGGGGTTGGGTGGGCTGTTGTTTGTTGACTTGTTTTTGTGTGTTGTGTTTCAGGCTCGAGGAAGGGACCCCTGGAGCTCTGAAGGAAGAAAAACAAGTAAGTGGGGTTGGGTGGGCTGTTGTTTGTTGACTTGTTTTTGTGTGCTGTTTTTCAGGTTCGAGGAAGGGACCCCTGGAGCTCTGAAGGAAGGAAAACAAGTAAGTGGGGTTGGGTGGGCTGTTGTTTGTTGACTTGTTTTTGTGTGTTTGTGTTTCAGGTTCGAGGAAGGGACCCCTGGAGCTCTGAAGGAAGAAAAACAAGTAAGTGGGGTTGGGTGGGCTGTTGTTTGTTGACTTGTTTTTGTGTGTTGTGTTTCAGGCTCGAGGAAGGGACCCCTGGAGCTCTGAAGGAAGGAAAAAAGGTAAGTGGGGTTGGGTGGGCTGTTGTTTGTTGACTTGTTTTTGTGTGTTTGTGTTTCAGGTTCGAGGAAGGGACCCCTGGAGCTCTGAAGAAAGAAAAACAAGTAAGTGGGGTTGGGTGGGCTGTTGTTTGTTGACTTGTTTTTGTGTGTTTGTGTTTCAGGTTCGAGGAAGGGACCCCTGGAGCTCTGAAGAAAGAAAAACAAGTAAGTGGGGTTGGGTGGGCTGTTGTTTGTTGACTTGTTTTTGTGTGTTGTGTTTCAGGTTCGAGGAAGGGACCCCTGGAGCTCTGAAGGAAGGAAAACAAGTAAGTGGGGTTGGGTGGGCTGTTGTTTGTTGACTTGTTTTTGTGTGCTGTTTTTCAGGTTCGAGGAAGGGACCCCTGGAGCTCTGAAGGAAGAAAAACAAGTAAGTGGGGTTGGGTGGGCTGTTGTTTGTTGACGTGTTTTTGTGTGCTGTTTTTCAGGTTCGAGGAAGGGACCCCTGGAGCTCTGAAGGAAGAAAAACAAGTAAGTGGGGTTGGGTGGGCTGTTGTTTGGTGACTTGTTTTTGTGTGTTTGTGTTTCAGGTTCGAGGAAGGGACCCCTGGAGCTCTGAAGGAAGGAAAACAAGTAAGTGGGGTTGGGTGGGCTGTTGTTTGTTGACTTGTTTTTGTGTGTTGTGTTTCAGGTTCGAGGAAGGGACCCCTGGAGCTCTGAAGGAAGGAAAACAAGTAAGTGGGGTTGGGTGGGCTGTTGTTTGTTGACTTGTTTTTGTGTGTTGTGTTTCAGGTTCGAGGAAGGGACCCCTGGAGCTCTGAAGGAAGGAAAACAAGTAAGTGGGGTTGGGTGGGCTGTTGTTTGTTGACTTGTTTTTGTGTGTTTGTGTTTCAGGTTCGAGGAAGGGACCCCTGGAGCTCTGAAGGAAGGAAAACAAGTAAGTGGGGTTGGGTGGGCTGTTGTTTGTTGACTTGTTTTTGTGTGTTTGTGTTTCAGGTTCGAGGAAGGGACCCCTGGAGCTCTGAAGGAAGAAAAACAAGTAAGTGGGGTTGGGTGGGCTGTTGTTTGTTGACTTGTTTTTGTGTGTTTGTGTTTCAGGTTCGAGGAAGGGACCCCTGGAGCTCTGAAGGAAGAAAAACAAGTAAGTGGGGTTGGGTGGGCTGTTGTTTGTTGACTTGTTTTTGTGTGTTTGTGTTTCAGGTTCGAGGAAGGGACCCCTGGAGCTCTGAAGGAAGAAAAACAAGTAAGTGGGGTTGGGTGGGCTGTTGTTTGTTGACTTGTTTTTGTGTGTTTGTGTTTCAGGTTCGAGGAAGGGACCCCTGGAGCTCTGAAGAAAGAAAAACAAGTAAGTGGGGTTGGGTGGGCTGTTGTTTGTTGACTTGTTTTTGTGTGTTTGTGTTTCAGGTTCGAGGAAGGGACCCCTGGAGCTCTGAAGGAAGAAAAACAAGTAAGTGGGGTTGGGTGGGCTGTTGTTTGTTGACTTGTTTTTGTGTGTTTGTGTTTCAGGTTCGAGGAAGGGACCCCTGGAGCTCTGAAGGAAGGAAAACAAGTAAGTGGGGTTGGGTGGGCTGTTGTTTGTTGACTTGTTTTTGTGTGTTTGTGTTTCAGGTTCGAGGAAGGGACCCCTGGAGCTCTGAAGGAAGAAAAACAAGTAAGTGGGGTTGGGTGGGCTGTTGTTTGTTGACTTGTTTTTGTGTGTTTGTGTTTCAGGTTCGAGGAAGGGACCCCTGGAGCTCTGAAGGAAGGAAAAAAGGTAAGTGGGGTTGGGTGGGCTGTTGTTTGTTGACTTGTTTTTGTGTGCTGTTTTTCAGGTTCGAGGAAGGGACCCCTGGAGCTCTGAAGGAAGAAAAACAAGTAAGTGGGGTTGGGTGGGCTGTTGTTTGTTGACTTGTTTTTGTGTGCTGTTTTTCAGGTTCGAGGAAGGGACCCCTGGAGCTCTGAAGGAAGAAAAACAAGTAAGTGGGGTTGGGTGGGCTGTTGTTTGTTGACTTGTTTTTGTGTGTTTGTGTTTCAGGTTCGAGGAAGGGACCCCTGGAGCTCTGAAGAAAGAAAAACAAGTAAGTGGGGTTGGGTGGGCTGTTGTTTGTTGACTTGTTTTTGTGTGCTGTTTTTCAGGTTCGAGGAAGGGACCCCTGGAGCTCTGAAGGAAGAAAAACAAGTAAGTGGGGTTGGGTGGGCTGTTGTTTGTTGACTTGTTTTTGTGTGTTGTGTTTCAGGTTCGAGGAAGGGACCCCTGGAGCTCTGAAGGAAGAAAAACAAGTAAGTGGGGTTGGGTGGGCTGTTGTTTGGTGACTTGTTTTTGTGTGTTGTTTTTCAGGTTCGAGGAAGGGACCCCTGGAGCTCTGAAGGAAGAAAAACAAGTAAGTGGGGTTGGGTGGGCTGTTGTTTGTTGACTTGTTTTTGTGTGCTGTTTTTCAGGTTCGAGGAAGGGACCCCTGGAGCTCTGAAGGAAGGAAAACAAGTAAGTGGGGTTGGGTGGGCTGTTGTTTGTTGACTTGTTTTTGTGTGTTGTGTTTCAGGCTCGAGGAAGGGACCCCTGGAGCTCTGAAGGAAGAAAAACAAGTAAGTGGGGTTGGGTGGGCTGTTGTTTGTTGACTTGTTTTTGTGTGTTGTGTTTCAGGCTCGAGGAAGGGCCCCCTGGAGCTCTGAAGGAAGAAAAACAAGTAAGTGGGGTTGGGTGGGCTGTTGTTTGTTGACTTGTTTTTGTGTGTTTGTGTTTCAGGTTCGAGGAAGGGACCCCTGAGGCTCTGAAGGAAGAAAAACAAGTAAGTGGGGTTGGGTGGGCTGTTGTTTGTTGACTTGTTTTTGTGTGTTTGTGTTTCAGGTTCGAGGAAGGGACCCCTGGAGCTCTGAAGGAAGAAAAACAAGTAAGTGGGGTTGGGTGGGCTGTTGTTTGTTGACTTGTTTTTGTGTGCTGTTTTTCAGGTTCGAGGAAGGGACCCCTGGAGCTCTGAAGGAAGGAAAACAAGTAAGTGGGGTTGGGTGGGCTGTTGTTTGGTGACTTGTTTTTGTGTGTTGTTTTTCAGGTTCGAGGAAGGGACCCCTGGAGCTCTGAAGGAAGAAAAACAAGTAAGTGGGGTTGGGTGGGCTGTTGTTTGTTGACTTGTTTTTGTGTGTTTGTGTTTCAGGTTCGAGGAAGGGACCCCTGGAGCTCTGAAGGAAGAAAAACAAGTAAGTGGGGTTGGGTGGGCTGTTGTTTGTTGACTTGTTTTTGTGTGTTTGTGTTTCAGGTTCGAGGAAGGGACCCCTGGAGCTCTGAAGGAAGGAAAACAAGTAAGTGGGGTTGGGTGGGCTGTTGTTTGTTGACTTGTTTTTGTGTGTTTGTGTTTCAGGTTCGAAGAAGGGACCCCTGAGGCTCTGAAGGAAGGAAAACAAGTAAGTGGGGTTGGGTGGGCTGTTGTTTGTTGACTTGTTTTTGTGTGTTTGTGTTTCAGGTTCGAGGAAGGGACCCCTGGAGCTCTGAAGGAAGGAAAACAAGTAAGTGGGGTTGGGTGGGCTGTTGTTTGTTGACTTGTTTTTGTGTGTTTGTGTTTCAGGTTCGAGGAAGGGACCCCTGGAGCTCTGAAGGAAGAAAAACAAGTAAGTGGGGTTGGGTGGGCTGTTGTTTGTTGACTTGTTTTTGTGTGTTTGTGTTTCAGGTTCGAGGAAGGGACCCCTGGAGCTCTGAAGGAAGGAAAACAAGTAAGTGGGGTTGGGTGGGCTGTTGTTTGTTGACTTGTTTTTGTGTGTTTGTGTTTCAGGTTCGAAGAAGGGACCCCTGAGGCTCTGAAGGAAGGAAAACAAGTAAGTGGGGTTGGGTGGGCTGTTGTTTGTTGACTTGTTTTTGTGTGTTTGTGTTTCAGGTTCGAGGAAGGGACCCCTGAGGCTCTGAAGGAAGAAAAACAAGTAAGTGGGGTTGGGTGGGCTGTTGTTTGGTGACTTGTTTTTGTGTGCTGTTTTTCAGGTTCGAGGAAGGGACCCCTGGAGCTCTGAAGGAAGAAAAACAAGTAAGTGGGGTTGGGTGGGCTGTTGTTTGGTGACTTGTTTTTGTGTGCTGTTTTTCAGGTTCGAGGAAGGGACCCCTGGAGCTCTGAAGGAAGAAAAACAAGTAAGTGGGGTTGGGTGGGCTGTTGTTTGTTGACTTGTTTTTGTGTGTTTGTGTTTCAGGTTCGAGGAAGGGACCCCTGAGGCTCTGAAGGAAGAAAAACAAGTAAGTGGGGTTGGGTGGGCTGTTGTTTGGTGACTTGTTTTTGTGTGCTGTTTTTCAGGTTCGAGGAAGGGACCCCTGGAGCTCTGAAGAAAGAAAAACAAGTAAGTGGGGTTGGGTGGGCTGTTGTTTGTTGACTTGTTTTTGTGTGCTGTTTTTCAGGTTCGAGGAAGGGACCCCTGGAGCTCTGAAGGAAGGAAAAAAGGTAAGTGGGGTTGGGTGGGCTCCTGTTTGTTGACTTGTTTTTGTGTGCTGTTTTTCAGGTTCGAGGAAGGGACCCCTGGAGCTCTGAAGGAAGAAAAACAAGTAAGTGGGGTTGGGTGGGCTGTTGTTTGTTGACTTGTTTTTGTGTGTTGTGTTTCAGGTTCGAGGAAGGGACCCCTGGAGCTCTGAAGGAAGGAAAACAAGTAAGTGGGGTTGGGTGGGCTGTTGTTTGTTGACTTGTTTTTGTGTGTTTGTGTTTCAGGTTCGAGGAAGGGACCCCTGGAGCTCTGAAGGAAGGAAAACAAGTAAGTGGGGTTGGGTGGGCTGTTGTTTGTTGACTTGTTTTTGTGTGTTTGTGTTTCAGGTTCGAGGAAGGGACCCCTGGAGCTCTGAAGGAAGGAAAACAAGTAAGTGGGGTTGGGTGGGCTGTTGTTTGTTGACTTGTTTTTGTGTGTTTGTGTTTCAGGTTCGAGGAAGGGACCCCTGGAGCTCTGAAGGAAGAAAAACAAGTAAGTGGGGTTGGGTGGGCTGTTGTTTGTTGACTTGTTTTTGTGTGTTTGTGTTTCAGGTTCGAGGAAGGGACCCCTGGAGCTCTGAAGGAAGAAAAACAAGTAAGTGGGGTTGGGTGGGCTGTTGTTTGTTGACTTGTTTTTGTGTGTTTGTGTTTCAGGTTCGAGGAAGGGACCCCTGGAGCTCTGAAGGAAGAAAAACAAGTAAGTGGGGTTGGGTGGGCTGTTGTTTGTTGACTTGTTTTTGTGTGTTTGTGTTTCAGGTTCGAGGAAGGGACCCCTGGAGCTCTGAAGAAAGAAAAACAAGTAAGTGGGGTTGGGTGGGCTGTTGTTTGTTGACTTGTTTTTGTGTGTTTGTGTTTCAGGTTCGAGGAAGGGACCCCTGGAGCTCTGAAGGAAGAAAAACAAGTAAGTGGGGTTGGGTGGGCTGTTGTTTGTTGACTTGTTTTTGTGTGTTTGTGTTTCAGGTTCGAGGAAGGGACCCCTGGAGCTCTGAAGGAAGGAAAACAAGTAAGTGGGGTTGGGTGGGCTGTTGTTTGTTGACTTGTTTTTGTGTGTTTGTGTTTCAGGTTCGAGGAAGGGACCCCTGGAGCTCTGAAGGAAGAAAAACAAGTAAGTGGGGTTGGGTGGGCTGTTGTTTGTTGACTTGTTTTTGTGTGTTTGTGTTTCAGGTTCGAGGAAGGGACCCCTGGAGCTCTGAAGGAAGGAAAAAAGGTAAGTGGGGTTGGGTGGGCTGTTGTTTGTTGACTTGTTTTTGTGTGCTGTTTTTCAGGTTCGAGGAAGGGACCCCTGGAGCTCTGAAGGAAGAAAAACAAGTAAGTGGGGTTGGGTGGGCTGTTGTTTGTTGACTTGTTTTTGTGTGCTGTTTTTCAGGTTCGAGGAAGGGACCCCTGGAGCTCTGAAGGAAGAAAAACAAGTAAGTGGGGTTGGGTGGGCTGTTGTTTGTTGACTTGTTTTTGTGTGTTTGTGTTTCAGGTTCGAGGAAGGGACCCCTGGAGCTCTGAAGAAAGAAAAACAAGTAAGTGGGGTTGGGTGGGCTGTTGTTTGTTGACTTGTTTTTGTGTGCTGTTTTTCAGGTTCGAGGAAGGGACCCCTGGAGCTCTGAAGGAAGAAAAACAAGTAAGTGGGGTTGGGTGGGCTGTTGTTTGTTGACTTGTTTTTGTGTGTTGTGTTTCAGGTTCGAGGAAGGGACCCCTGGAGCTCTGAAGGAAGAAAAACAAGTAAGTGGGGTTGGGTGGGCTGTTGTTTGGTGACTTGTTTTTGTGTGTTGTTTTTCAGGTTCGAGGAAGGGACCCCTGGAGCTCTGAAGGAAGAAAAACAAGTAAGTGGGGTTGGGTGGGCTGTTGTTTGTTGACTTGTTTTTGTGTGCTGTTTTTCAGGTTCGAGGAAGGGACCCCTGGAGCTCTGAAGGAAGGAAAACAAGTAAGTGGGGTTGGGTGGGCTGTTGTTTGTTGACTTGTTTTTGTGTGTTGTGTTTCAGGCTCGAGGAAGGGACCCCTGGAGCTCTGAAGGAAGAAAAACAAGTAAGTGGGGTTGGGTGGGCTGTTGTTTGTTGACTTGTTTTTGTGTGTTGTGTTTCAGGCTCGAGGAAGGGCCCCCTGGAGCTCTGAAGGAAGAAAAACAAGTAAGTGGGGTTGGGTGGGCTGTTGTTTGTTGACTTGTTTTTGTGTGTTTGTGTTTCAGGTTCGAGGAAGGGACCCCTGAGGCTCTGAAGGAAGAAAAACAAGTAAGTGGGGTTGGGTGGGCTGTTGTTTGTTGACTTGTTTTTGTGTGTTTGTGTTTCAGGTTCGAGGAAGGGACCCCTGGAGCTCTGAAGGAAGAAAAACAAGTAAGTGGGGTTGGGTGGGCTGTTGTTTGGTGACTTGTTTTTGTGTGTTGTTTTTCAGGTTCGAGGAAGGGACCCCTGGAGCTCTGAAGGAAGAAAAACAAGTAAGTGGGGTTGGGTGGGCTGTTGTTTGTTGACTTGTTTTTGTGTGCTGTTTTTCAGGTTCGAGGAAGGGACCCCTGGAGCTCTGAAGGAAGGAAAACAAGTAAGTGGGGTTGGGTGGGCTGTTGTTTGGTGACTTGTTTTTGTGTGTTGTTTTTCAGGTTCGAGGAAGGGACCCCTGGAGCTCTGAAGGAAGAAAAACAAGTAAGTGGGGTTGGGTGGGCTGTTGTTTGTTGACTTGTTTTTGTGTGTTTGTGTTTCAGGTTCGAGGAAGGGACCCCTGGAGCTCTGAAGGAAGGAAAACAAGTAAGTGGGGTTGGGTGGGCTGTTGTTTGTTGACTTGTTTTTGTGTGTTTGTGTTTCAGGTTCGAGGAAGGGACCCCTGGAGCTCTGAAGGAAGAAAAACAAGTAAGTGGGGTTGGGTGGGCTGTTGTTTGTTGACTTGTTTTTGTGTGTTTGTGTTTCAGGTTCGAGGAAGGGACCCCTGGAGCTCTGAAGGAAGGAAAACAAGTAAGTGGGGTTGGGTGGGCTGTTGTTTGTTGACTTGTTTTTGTGTGTTTGTGTTTCAGGTTCGAAGAAGGGACCCCTGAGGCTCTGAAGGAAGGAAAACAAGTAAGTGGGGTTGGGTGGGCTGTTGTTTGTTGACTTGTTTTTGTGTGTTTGTGTTTCAGGTTCGAGGAAGGGACCCCTGAGGCTCTGAAGGAAGAAAAACAAGTAAGTGGGGTTGGGTGGGCTGTTGTTTGGTGACTTGTTTTTGTGTGCTGTTTTTCAGGTTCGAGGAAGGGACCCCTGGAGCTCTGAAGGAAGAAAAACAAGTAAGTGGGGTTGGGTGGGCTGTTGTTTGGTGACTTGTTTTTGTGTGCTGTTTTTCAGGTTCGAGGAAGGGACCCCTGGAGCTCTGAAGGAAGAAAAACAAGTAAGTGGGGTTGGGTGGGCTGTTGTTTGTTGACTTGTTTTTGTGTGTTTGTGTTTCAGGTTCGAGGAAGGGACCCCTGAGGCTCTGAAGGAAGAAAAACAAGTAAGTGGGGTTGGGTGGGCTGTTGTTTGGTGACTTGTTTTTGTGTGCTGTTTTTCAGGTTCGAGGAAGGGACCCCTGGAGCTCTGAAGAAAGAAAAACAAGTAAGTGGGGTTGGGTGGGCTGTTGTTTGTTGACTTGTTTTTGTGTGCTGTTTTTCAGGTTCGAGGAAGGGACCCCTGGAGCTCTGAAGGAAGGAAAAAAGGTAAGTGGGGTTGGGTGGGCTCCTGTTTGTTGACTTGTTTTTGTGTGCTGTTTTTCAGGTTCGAGGAAGGGACCCCTGGAGCTCTGAAGGAAGAAAAACAAGTAAGTGGGGTTGGGTGGGCTGTTGTTTGTTGACTTGTTTTTGTGTGTTTGTGTTTCAGGTTCGAAGAAGGGACCCCTGAGGCTCTGAAGGAAGGAAAACAAGTAAGTGGGGTTGGGTGGGCTGTTGTTTGTTGACTTGTTTTTGTGTGTTTGTGTTTCAGGTTCGAGGAAGGGACCCCTGAGGCTCTGAAGGAAGAAAAACAAGTAAGTGGGGTTGGGTGGGCTGTTGTTTGGTGACTTGTTTTTGTGTGCTGTTTTTCAGGTTCGAGGAAGGGACCCCTGGAGCTCTGAAGGAAGAAAAACAAGTAAGTGGGGTTGGGTGGGCTGTTGTTTGTTGACTTGTTTTTGTGTGTTTGTGTTTCAGGTTCGAGGAAGGGACCCCTGAGGCTCTGAAGGAAGAAAAACAAGTAAGTGGGGTTGGGTGGGCTGTTGTTTGGTGACTTGTTTTTGTGTGCTGTTTTTCAGGTTCGAGGAAGGGACCCCTGGAGCTCTGAAGAAAGAAAAACAAGTAAGTGGGGTTGGGTGGGCTGTTGTTTGTTGACTTGTTTTTGTGTGCTGTTTTTCAGGTTCGAGGAAGGGACCCCTGGAGCTCTGAAGGAAGAAAAACAAGTAAGTGGGGTTGGGTGGGCTGTTGTTTGTTGACTTGTTTTTGTGTGCTGTTTTTCAGGTTCGAGGAAGGGACCCCTGGAGCTCTGAAGGAAGGAAAACAAGTAAGTGGGGTTGGGTGGGCTGTTGTTTGTTGACTTGTTTTTGTGTGTTTGTGTTTCAGGTTCGAGGAAGGGACCCCTGGAGCTCTGAAGGAAGAAAAACAAGTAAGTGGGGTTGGGTGGGCTGTTGTTTGTTGACTTGTTTTTGTGTGCTGTTTTTCAGGTTCGAGGAAGGGACCCCTGGAGCTCTGAAGGAAGGAAAACAAGTAAGTGGGGTTGGGTGGGCTGTTGTTTGGTGACTTGTTTTTGTGTGTTGTTTTTCAGGTTCGAGGAAGGGACCCCTGGAGCTCTGAAGGAAGAAAAACAAGTAAGTGGGGTTGGGTGGGCTGTTGTTTGTTGACTTGTTTTTGTGTGTTTGTGTTTCAGGTTCGAGGAAGGGACCCCTGGAGCTCTGAAGGAAGGAAAACAAGTAAGTGGGGTTGGGTGGGCTGTTGTTTGTTGACTTGTTTTTGTGTGTTTGTGTTTCAGGTTCGAGGAAGGGACCCCTGGAGCTCTGAAGGAAGAAAAACAAGTAAGTGGGGTTGGGTGGGCTGTTGTTTGTTGACTTGTTTTTGTGTGTTTGTGTTTCAGGTTCGAGGAAGGGACCCCTGGAGCTCTGAAGGAAGGAAAACAAGTAAGTGGGGTTGGGTGGGCTGTTGTTTGTTGACTTGTTTTTGTGTGTTTGTGTTTCAGGTTCGAAGAAGGGACCCCTGAGGCTCTGAAGGAAGGAAAACAAGTAAGTGGGGTTGGGTGGGCTGTTGTTTGTTGACTTGTTTTTGTGTGTTTGTGTTTCAGGTTCGAGGAAGGGACCCCTGAGGCTCTGAAGGAAGAAAAACAAGTAAGTGGGGTTGGGTGGGCTGTTGTTTGGTGACTTGTTTTTGTGTGCTGTTTTTCAGGTTCGAGGAAGGGACCCCTGGAGCTCTGAAGGAAGAAAAACAAGTAAGTGGGGTTGGGTGGGCTGTTGTTTGGTGACTTGTTTTTGTGTGCTGTTTTTCAGGTTCGAGGAAGGGACCCCTGGAGCTCTGAAGGAAGAAAAACAAGTAAGTGGGGTTGGGTGGGCTGTTGTTTGTTGACTTGTTTTTGTGTGTTTGTGTTTCAGGTTCGAGGAAGGGACCCCTGAGGCTCTGAAGGAAGAAAAACAAGTAAGTGGGGTTGGGTGGGCTGTTGTTTGGTGACTTGTTTTTGTGTGCTGTTTTTCAGGTTCGAGGAAGGGACCCCTGGAGCTCTGAAGAAAGAAAAACAAGTAAGTGGGGTTGGGTGGGCTGTTGTTTGTTGACTTGTTTTTGTGTGCTGTTTTTCAGGTTCGAGGAAGGGACCCCTGGAGCTCTGAAGGAAGGAAAAAAGGTAAGTGGGGTTGGGTGGGCTCCTGTTTGTTGACTTGTTTTTGTGTGCTGTTTTTCAGGTTCGAGGAAGGGACCCCTGGAGCTCTGAAGGAAGAAAAACAAGTAAGTGGGGTTGGGTGGGCTGTTGTTTGTTGACTTGTTTTTGTGTGTTTGTGTTTCAGGTTCGAAGAAGGGACCCCTGAGGCTCTGAAGGAAGGAAAACAAGTAAGTGGGGTTGGGTGGGCTGTTGTTTGTTGACTTGTTTTTGTGTGTTTGTGTTTCAGGTTCGAGGAAGGGACCCCTGAGGCTCTGAAGGAAGAAAAACAAGTAAGTGGGGTTGGGTGGGCTGTTGTTTGGTGACTTGTTTTTGTGTGCTGTTTTTCAGGTTCGAGGAAGGGACCCCTGGAGCTCTGAAGGAAGAAAAACAAGTAAGTGGGGTTGGGTGGGCTGTTGTTTGTTGACTTGTTTTTGTGTGTTTGTGTTTCAGGTTCGAGGAAGGGACCCCTGAGGCTCTGAAGGAAGAAAAACAAGTAAGTGGGGTTGGGTGGGCTGTTGTTTGGTGACTTGTTTTTGTGTGCTGTTTTTCAGGTTCGAGGAAGGGACCCCTGGAGCTCTGAAGAAAGAAAAACAAGTAAGTGGGGTTGGGTGGGCTGTTGTTTGTTGACTTGTTTTTGTGTGCTGTTTTTCAGGTTCGAGGAAGGGACCCCTGGAGCTCTGAAGGAAGGAAAACAAGTAAGTGGGGTTGGGTGGGCTGTTGTTTGTTGACTTGTTTTTGTGTGTTTGTGTTTCAGGTTCGAGGAAGGGACCCCTGGAGCTCTGAAGAAAGAAAAACAAGTAAGTGGGGTTGGGTGGGCTGTTGTTTGGTGACTTGTTTTTGTGTGCTGTTTTTCAGGTTCGAGGAAGGGACCCCTGGAGCTCTGAAGGAAGAAAAACAAGTAAGTGGGGTTGGGTGGGCTGTTGTTTGTTGACTTGTTTTTGTGTGTTTGTGTTTCAGGTTCGAGGAAGGGACCCCTGAAGCTCTGAAGGAAGAAAAACAAGTAAGTGGGGTTGAGTGGGCTGTTGTTTGTTGACTTGTTTTTGTGTGTTTGTGTTTCAGGTTCGAGGAAGGGACCCCTGGAGCTCTGAAGAAAGAAAAACAAGTAAGTGGGGTTGGGTGGGCTGTTGTTTGTTGACTTGTTTTTGTGTGCTGTTTTTCAGGTTCGAGGAAGGGACCCCTGGAGCTCTGAAGGAAGGAAAAAAGGTAAGTGGGGTTGGGTGGGCTCCTGTTTGTTGACTTGTTTTTGTGTGCTGTTTTTCAGGTTCGAGGAAGGGACCCCTGGAGCTCTGAAGGAAGAAAAACAAGTAAGTGGGGTTGGGTGGGCTGTTGTTTGTTGACTTGTTTTTGTGTGTTTGTGTTTCAGGTTCGAAGAAGGGACCCCTGAGGCTCTGAAGGAAGGAAAACAAGTAAGTGGGGTTGGGTGGGCTGTTGTTTGGTGACTTGTTTTTGTGTGCTGTTTTTCAGGTTCGAGGAAGGGACCCCTGGAGCTCTGAAGGAAGAAAAACAAGTAAGTGGGGTTGGGTGGGCTGTTGTTTGTTGACTTGTTTTTGTGTGTTTGTGTTTCAGGTTCGAGGAAGGGACCCCTGAGGCTCTGAAGGAAGAAAAACAAGTAAGTGGGGTTGGGTGGGCTGTTGTTTGGTGACTTGTTTTTGTGTGTTTGTGTTTCAGGTTCGAGGAAGGGACCCCTGAGGCTCTGAAGGAAGAAAAACAAGTAAGTGGGGTTGGGTGGGCTGTTGTTTGTTGACTTGTTTTTGTGTGCTGTTTTTCAGGTTCGAGGAAGGGACCCCTGGAGCTCTGAAGGAAGAAAAACAAGTAAGTGGGGTTGGGTGGGCTGTTGTTTGTTGACTTGTTTTTGTGTGCTGTTTTTCAGGTTCGAGGAAGGGACCCCTGGAGCTCTGAAGGAAGAAAAACAAGTAAGTGGGGTTGGGTGGGCTGTTGTTTGTTGACTTGTTTTTGTGTGTTTGTGTTTCAGGTTCGAGGAAGGGACCCCTGAGGCTCTGAAGGAAGAAAAACAAGTAAGTGGGGTTGGGTGGGCTGTTGTTTGGTGACTTGTTTTTGTGTGTTTGTGTTTCAGGTTCGAGGAAGGGACCCCTGAGGCTCTGAAGGAAGAAAAACAAGTAAGTGGGGTTGGGTGGGCTGTTGTTTGGTGACTTGTTTTTGTGTGCTGTTTTTCAGGTTCGAGGAAGGGACCCCTGGAGCTCTGAAGGAAGAAAAACAAGTAAGTGGGGTTGGGTGGGCTGTTGTTTGTTGACTTGTTTTTGTGTGTTTGTGTTTCAGGTTCGAGGAAGGGACCCCTGAGGCTCTGAAGGAAGAAAAACAAGTAAGTGGGGTTGGGTGGGCTGTTGTTTGGTGACTTGTTTTTGTGTGCTGTTTTTCAGGTTCGAGGAAGGGACCCCTGGAGCTCTGAAGAAAGAAAAACAAGTAAGTGGGGTTGGGTGGGCTGTTGTTTGTTGACTTGTTTTTGTGTGTTGTGTTTCAGGTTCGAGGAAGGGACCCCTGGAGCTCTGAAGGAAGAAAAACAAGTAAGTGGGGTTGGGTGGGCTGTTGTTTGTTGACTTGTTTTTGTGTGTTTGTGTTTCAGGTTCGAGGAAGGGACCCCTGGAGCTCTGAAGAAAGAAAAACAAGTAAGTGGGGTTGGGTGGGCTGTTGTTTGGTGACTTGTTTTTGTGTGCTGTTTTTCAGGTTCGAGGAAGGGACCCCTGGAGCTCTGAAGCAAGAAAAACAAGTAAGTGGGGTTGGGTGGGCTGTTGTTTGTTGACTTGTTTTTGTGTGTTTGTGTTTCAGGTTCGAGGAAGGGACCCCTGGAGCTCTGAAGGAAGAAAAACAAGTAAGTGGGGTTGGGTGGGCTGTTGTTTGTTGACTTGTTTTTGTGTGCTGTTTTTCAGGTTCGAGGAAGGGACCCCTGGAGCTCTGAAGGAAGGAAAAAAGGTAAGTGGGGTTGGGTGGGCTCCTGTTTGTTGACTTGTTTTTGTGTGCTGTTTTTCAGGTTCGAGGAAGGGACCCCTGGAGCTCTGAAGGAAGAAAAACAAGTAAGTGGGGTTGGGTGGGCTGTTGTTTGTTGACTTGTTTTTGTGTGTTTGTGTTTCAGGTTCGAAGAAGGGACCCCTGAGGCTCTGAAGGAAGGAAAACAAGTAAGTGGGGTTGGGTGGGCTGTTGTTTGTTGACTTGTTTTTGTGTGTTTGTGTTTCAGGTTCGAGGAAGGGACCCCTGAGGCTCTGAAGGAAGAAAAACAAGTAAGTGGGGTTGGGTGGGCTGTTGTTTGGTGACTTGTTTTTGTGTGCTGTTTTTCAGGTTCGAGGAAGGGACCCCTGGAGCTCTGAAGGAAGAAAAACAAGTAAGTGGGGTTGGGTGGGCTGTTGTTTGTTGACTTGTTTTTGTGTGTTTGTGTTTCAGGTTCGAGGAAGGGACCCCTGAGGCTCTGAAGGAAGAAAAACAAGTAAGTGGGGTTGGGTGGGCTGTTGTTTGGTGACTTGTTTTTGTGTGCTGTTTTTCAGGTTCGAGGAAGGGACCCCTGGAGCTCTGAAGAAAGAAAAACAAGTAAGTGGGGTTGGGTGGGCTGTTGTTTGTTGACTTGTTTTTGTGTGCTGTTTTTCAGGTTCGAGGAAGGGACCCCTGGAGCTCTGAAGGAAGAAAAACAAGTAAGTGGGGTTGGGTGGGCTGTTGTTTGTTGACTTGTTTTTGTGTGCTGTTTTTCAGGTTCGAGGAAGGGACCCCTGGAGCTCTGAAGGAAGGAAAACAAGTAAGTGGGGTTGGGTGGGCTGTTGTTTGTTGACTTGTTTTTGTGTGTTTGTGTTTCAGGTTCGAGGAAGGGACCCCTGGAGCTCTGAAGAAAGAAAAACAAGTAAGTGGGGTTGGGTGGGCTGTTGTTTGGTGACTTGTTTTTGTGTGCTGTTTTTCAGGTTCGAGGAAGGGACCCCTGGAGCTCTGAAGGAAGAAAAACAAGTAAGTGGGGTTGGGTGGGCTGTTGTTTGTTGACTTGTTTTTGTGTGTTTGTGTTTCAGGTTCGAGGAAGGGACCCCTGAAGCTCTGAAGGAAGAAAAACAAGTAAGTGGGGTTGAGTGGGCTGTTGTTTGTTGACTTGTTTTTGTGTGTTTGTGTTTCAGGTTCGAGGAAGGGACCCCTGGAGCTCTGAAGAAAGAAAAACAAGTAAGTGGGGTTGGGTGGGCTGTTGTTTGTTGACTTGTTTTTGTGTGCTGTTTTTCAGGTTCGAGGAAGGGACCCCTGGAGCTCTGAAGGAAGGAAAAAAGGTAAGTGGGGTTGGGTGGGCTCCTGTTTGTTGACTTGTTTTTGTGTGCTGTTTTTCAGGTTCGAGGAAGGGACCCCTGGAGCTCTGAAGGAAGAAAAACAAGTAAGTGGGGTTGGGTGGGCTGTTGTTTGTTGACTTGTTTTTGTGTGTTTGTGTTTCAGGTTCGAAGAAGGGACCCCTGAGGCTCTGAAGGAAGGAAAACAAGTAAGTGGGGTTGGGTGGGCTGTTGTTTGGTGACTTGTTTTTGTGTGCTGTTTTTCAGGTTCGAGGAAGGGACCCCTGGAGCTCTGAAGGAAGAAAAACAAGTAAGTGGGGTTGGGTGGGCTGTTGTTTGTTGACTTGTTTTTGTGTGTTTGTGTTTCAGGTTCGAGGAAGGGACCCCTGAGGCTCTGAAGGAAGAAAAACAAGTAAGTGGGGTTGGGTGGGCTGTTGTTTGGTGACTTGTTTTTGTGTGCTGTTTTTCAGGTTCGAGGAAGGGACCCCTGGAGCTCTGAAGGAAGAAAAACAAGTAAGTGGGGTTGGGTGGGCTGTTGTTTGTTGACTTGTTTTTGTGTGTTTGTGTTTCAGGTTCGAGGAAGGGACCCCTGAGGCTCTGAAGGAAGAAAAACAAGTAAGTGGGGTTGGGTGGGCTGTTGTTTGTTGACTTGTTTTTGTGTGCTGTTTTTCAGGTTCGAGGAAGGGACCCCTGGAGCTCTGAAGGAAGAAAAACAAGTAAGTGGGGTTGGGTGGGCTGTTGTTTGTTGACTTGTTTTTGTGTGTTTGTGTTTCAGGTTCGAGGAAGGGACCCCTGAGGCTCTGAAGGAAGAAAAACAAGTAAGTGGGGTTGGGTGGGCTGTTGTTTGGTGACTTGTTTTTGTGTGTTTGTGTTTCAGGTTCGAGGAAGGGACCCCTGAGGCTCTGAAGGAAGAAAAACAAGTAAGTGGGGTTGGGTGGGCTGTTGTTTGGTGACTTGTTTTTGTGTGCTGTTTTTCAGGTTCGAGGAAGGGACCCCTGGAGCTCTGAAGGAAGAAAAACAAGTAAGTGGGGTTGGGTGGGCTGTTGTTTGTTGACTTGTTTTTGTGTGTTTGTGTTTCAGGTTCGAGGAAGGGACCCCTGAGGCTCTGAAGGAAGAAAAACAAGTAAGTGGGGTTGGGTGGGCTGTTGTTTGGTGACTTGTTTTTGTGTGCTGTTTTTCAGGTTCGAGGAAGGGACCCCTGGAGCTCTGAAGAAAGAAAAACAAGTAAGTGGGGTTGGGTGGGCTGTTGTTTGTTGACTTGTTTTTGTGTGTTGTGTTTCAGGTTCGAGGAAGGGACCCCTGGAGCTCTGAAGGAAGAAAAACAAGTAAGTGGGGTTGGGTGGGCTGTTGTTTGTTGACTTGTTTTTGTGTGTTTGTGTTTCAGGTTCGAGGAAGGGACCCCTGGAGCTCTGAAGAAAGAAAAACAAGTAAGTGGGGTTGGGTGGGCTGTTGTTTGGTGACTTGTTTTTGTGTGCTGTTTTTCAGGTTCGAGGAAGGGACCCCTGGAGCTCTGAAGGAAGAAAAACAAGTAAGTGGGGTTGGGTGGGCTGTTGTTTGTTGACTTGTTTTTGTGTGTTTGTGTTTCAGGTTCGAGGAAGGGACCCCTGGAGCTCTGAAGGAAGGAAAAAAGGTAAGTGGGGTTGGGTGGGCTCCTGTTTGTTGACTTGTTTTTGTGTGCTGTTTTTCAGGTTCGAGGAAGGGACCCCTGGAGCTCTGAAGGAAGAAAAACAAGTAAGTGGGGTTGGGTGGGCTGTTGTTTGTTGACTTGTTTTTGTGTGTTTGTGTTTCAGGTTCGAAGAAGGGACCCCTGAGGCTCTGAAGGAAGGAAAACAAGTAAGTGGGGTTGGGTGGGCTGTTGTTTGGTGACTTGTTTTTGTGTGTTTGTGTTTCAGGTTCGAGGAAGGGACCCCTGGAGCTCTGAAGGAAGAAAAACAAGTAAGTGGGGTTGGGTGGGCTGTTGTTTGGTGACTTGTTTTTGTGTGCTGTTTTTCAGGTTCGAGGAAGGGACCCCTGGAGCTCTGAAGAAAGAAAAACAAGTAAGTGGGGTTGGGTGGGCTGTTGTTTGTTGACTTGTTTTTGTGTGTTTGTGTTTCAGGTTCGAGGAAGGGACCCCTGAGGCTCTGAAGGAAGAAAAACAAGTAAGTGGGGTTGGGTGGGCTGTTGTTTGTTGACTTGTTTTTGTGTGCTGTTTTTCAGGTTCGAGGAAGGGACCCCTGGAGCTCTGAAGGAAGAAAAACAAGTAAGTGGGGTTGGGTGGGCTGTTGTTTGTTGACTTGTTTTTGTGTGTTTGTGTTTCAGGTTCGAGGAAGGGACCCCTGAGGCTCTGAAGGAAGAAAAACAAGTAAGTGGGGTTGGGTGGGCTGTTGTTTGGTGACTTGTTTTTGTGTGTTTGTGTTTCAGGTTCGAGGAAGGGACCCCTGAGGCTCTGAAGGAAGAAAAACAAGTAAGTGGGGTTGGGTGGGCTGTTGTTTGGTGACTTGTTTTTGTGTGCTGTTTTTCAGGTTCGAGGAAGGGACCCCTGGAGCTCTGAAGGAAGAAAAACAAGTAAGTGGGGTTGGGTGGGCTGTTGTTTGTTGACTTGTTTTTGTGTGTTTGTGTTTCAGGTTCGAGGAAGGGACCCCTGAGGCTCTGAAGGAAGAAAAACAAGTAAGTGGGGTTGGGTGGGCTGTTGTTTGGTGACTTGTTTTGTGTGTTTGTGTTTCAGGTTCGAGGAAGGGACCCCTGAGGCTCTGAAGGAAGAAAAACAAGTAAGTGGGGTTGGGTGGGCTGTTGTTTGGTGACTTGTTTTTGTGTGCTGTTTTTCAGGTTCGAGGAAGGGACCCCTGGAGCTCTGAAGGAAGAAAAACAAGTAAGTGGGGTTGGGTGGGCTGTTGTTTGTTGACTTGTTTTTGTGTGTTTGTGTTTCAGGTTCGAGGAAGGGACCCCTGAGGCTCTGAAGGAAGAAAAACAAGTAAGTGGGGTTGGGTGGGCTGTTGTTTGGTGACTTGTTTTTGTGTGCTGTTTTTCAGGTTCGAGGAAGGGACCCCTGGAGCTCTGAAGAAAGAAAAACAAGTAAGTGGGGTTGGGTGGGCTGTTGTTTGTTGACTTGTTTTTGTGTGTTTGTGTTTCAGGTTCGAAGAAGGGACCCCTGAGGCTCTGAAGGAAGGAAAACAAGTAAGTGGGGTTGGGTGGGCTGTTGTTTGTTGACTTGTTTTTGTGTGTTTGTGTTTCAGGTTCGAGGAAGGGACCCCTGAGGCTCTGAAGGAAGAAAAACAAGTAAGTGGGGTTGGGTGGGCTGTTGTTTGGTGACTTGTTTTTGTGTGCTGTTTTTCAGGTTCGAGGAAGGGACCCCTGGAGCTCTGAAGAAAGAAAAACAAGTAAGTGGGGTTGGGTGGGCTGTTGTTTGTTGACTTGTTTTTGTGTGTTGTGTTTCAGGTTCGAGGAAGGGACCCCTGGAGCTCTGAAGGAAGGAAAACAAGTAAGTGGGGTTGGGTGGGCTCCTGTTTGTTGACTTGTTTTTTGTGTGTTGTGTTTCAGGAGGAAGGGACTTCAGGAGCTGAGTGGTTGGCGGCGGTGGTGGCGGCGGTGGTGGCGGCGGCATGGGGGGGTGGATATGGGTTCTAAAGTGTATGTACTTGATAAGCTTGGTTTGTAGGCTTTGGTGATTTGGTATGAATTGGATTAGATGGGCCTGTGATTACTGGGAGATTCTGAATGAAGTTGACTGTTCTGCAGTACTTGATTGCGGAGGAGGAGGCGACGGTTGCTGGTGGTGGTGTGGCTCAACAGGATCGTGTGGACTATTATTGAGTACAAAGAAAGTGGGTTAATCTGAGAGAGAAGACTATTCGTTTGACCAGGCATCAGGCTATATATTTTCAGATTTGTGTGGAAGTTTTCCATTGTTGCGTGTATATATTGCTCCAGGGTAAGTTGCCTGGTTCCTGGATTTTGAGTTGAACCTGTGATGATCAAAAATAAATTTGAAACGGAGGGTTTAGCCAAGTCTTTTGTCCCATGAGGATCTGTCGTTTGGATCATCCTTAAATTGTTGGAGGAGTCTTAGTTGAGCAGCTCCCCAGTGACAAATGTAATACTTTTGCTGTTTGAAATTGTTTTCTGTGAGTATGTGGAGTCTCATAACCTGGTTGGACAGCCGAGTCCCCAGAAACCCGGCTTGTAGGAGTCAGCCATTCAACCCACCATGCATGATGCGATGTTCAATTTATTTTGGAAAAAAAAGGAAAGTAAGTGTTTTTCACTTTGTTGTCCTTTTGATATTCTTGCATGCTCATTCTGGATGATTCGGACCGGCCAGCTTCAGATCCTGTAATAATCAGATAATGTTCAGAAAAGCGTTCCTTGATTCGACAACCCTTCTATCTCGGCTCTAACAACCTCTATGTCACACTCAGACAACAACTTCTGAAAAAACAGTTTCTTGCAAGGAACGCAGCATTTCCGTTTGATGTGTGTGTGCCGTTAATTTTGATTTTAATTTCAGACTTAGATATTACAAATCACAATCCAAAACTGCATGCAGTTGTGGATACCACAAGTATTCTGGATACCAGTGTTTTTTTAGAGAAAAGGAACAACACTTTTTTCCATTTTAACAGCGCGTGCTGGTGGACAAAAATTATGTGGCCAGCTCAGGAGAATTCGTTCTCGGGATGAATGGATTGAGCAGGCCTGTGAGAGTTCAGGTTCATACAGTTTTGTCTTGTCTGAATAGATTTCCATCTGTTTTGTTCAAATTGTGTAAAGACTGCACTGCGACTGCGACTCTGAAGCAGTCTGCCAGCCTGAAACAACAGCCTAGAAGGCTGCAACAAGTTCTGACACGAGAGAGCGGGAGAGAGAGAGTGTTCAACCCCAAAATCGAGTTACAAGAATACCCTGAGGTGCTGCCCAAATACCCTAGGCTGCACCTCTGATCCAAACTGATCGTTCAAGGTCCTATCCATCAACATGACCTGACAGTCTGCCTCAGTGTCAGGTCCCCTGTCTGAAACCTTCTGAGCTGCCAGCCCTGCAGAAAAGCGTCTGCTGAGCTGTCAGCCCCCATTCACAGATCTAAGGGTTCCGCCCTGCTGCAGCAAACCGGCTGCAGCATTGCTGGTTCCCTAGAACTGCAGGCCTGTCAGTTCCCCTGAACTGCAGGTCTGCCAGTTCTCTGAACTGAGGATCTGACAGTTCCCCTGAACTGTAGAATCCTTACATTCCTCCCCATCTAGTTGGCAGTAGTCCCTTACTGCCCCAAAAGATTATAATAACAACCTTTGCCCCTTTTTGGATGTCAACTTTTTTTTTTTTTTTTTTAACTTCTCTGCCACAGAAACTGGGTTTCGAAAGGGGTTATGTTATATAAGGAAGTCAAAGCAGTTCTGCAAAAACACTGTATTCAGGAAATTGTCCTAATGCAACAGAAACCCAAAATACCCTGAAAAATCAATTGGTAACACCCTTGCTGGAAAATTACAACCTGAAGTGTTTGTTTCTGCCACCATCTTGCACTACCCAGGAAATCCAGAAAAACTACCTTATAAAAAGTTCAAAGCAACAAGAAAATCATAGTCAGTTTAATTCTGCCTTCCCTAGAAGATTTTCCTACAGCCCACAAGGTCAGCTGAGACACCAAAACTTCTTGGCAAACAAAAACCCCCTTTTCCTGCAGAATACCTGAGTCACCTGATTACCCAATCCATTGCAACTCTGTATAATAAAAACCCATTTGACTGGACTTCCCTCAAAGGTCACCATGCAATTCTTTACTCTCCCTTTGGCTAATTCAGTAACTCTTATTTCAGATTGCAAATATGGAATTCTCTAGCAATAACATCTTACCCCTGCTGGACTTGCAATGTATCAACAGGTGAACCATTTTCATAACCAAAACAGGTTGCAAACTTCAGAGTTTTCATCTCAACCTGATCAGAAACTGCAAAAAGGATCCTTGTCCACCTCCAACACACTGATCACCAGAAACTGAACAGCCCTAAGGGTTTAACCCTGCCTGAAAAATTCCACTTCCAACACACTGATCACCAGAAACTGGACAGCCCTTGAAAAATTCCACTTCCAACACACTGATCACCAACTCTTTCACTGCACCCCCTGAGCAAACCAGATTCAATCATCCACTCCCATGGTCACACCTCCTGTCGATTCCTGCCTCAGGTCGCCGGACGTTTCAAGCCCCTCTTTGGCGCAAGCGCGGGCACACTCCAGCGGATCTCTCGAAGTGGCACGCAGTCACGATTGGTTCGTCCCGGGGAGGCTGGCTGCGTTGGCAGGGGTGGACTGATGACCGCAATCCGCAAGGACGTCAGCACCCTCGGCGCCATGACCGTGTGCTCCCGCAGCTGGCACAGCCCGCACTCTTTCGTCGCATCCACCGAGACCCCCTTTCGCGTTTCGCTGAGTTGTCCAACCACCTCCAAGCTCCCGTCTGGGTTCGTTCTCTCCACCGTTACGTCTGGCGCGTACCAGAGTCTCTGGACACAGAGGTCCCTGCAGCATACCCTGTGCTTCCCACATGGAAGCTCCCGAACTGGTGCCCCAAGAGACCTCGCCGTCTTGAAGCAAAGCGAACAGCCACGTCCCGTTTCTTTCAGCGCCGTCTCCATCTCACTCTTTTGGTCTGCTGCAGGTTTTTCTGGTTCAGGGAGCCCTGTGTCCAGGAAGCCGAAGGACAACTCCTCTTCGGAATCCAACCGCGTTACCGGCATTTTCTTCGCCCACTCTCGCCACGCCTTCAGCTCACTCTCGGCAGCACTCAGAGACCCTTGCAGCTTCCACTTTTCCTGCTCCACCTTTTGACACTTGCTCCTCAGCCTTTCCAACTCCGCAACGTCGACTGCCCTCTTCCGCAGGACCTGCACAGCCTCCTCAAACGCCACAACCTCATCTGCCCCTTTGATCACGTCGGCTTTCTCCACCGCTGCCGCAGGGATAACCACAGGGGCAGCCTCTGCTGGCTCACTGCTGCTGGCGGGGGTTGAGACGATAAGGGCGGCCTGGTTTGCTGGTTGCTGATCCATGTTGATTCCTTTTTTCTTTTTTTTTTCCTTTCCGAACGATAGGCTCCTCTTTCTCTCTTCTTGCTCTGCGCACGTAACTTGCTAGACAGTTTCCAACTCCAGTATACTGCACACCTATTTCCGTTTCTGTCAGAGGTTGCTTCAGTCTGTCACAGACATCAACCTGTCACCTCTGCTTGATCTAGTCCTTTCAGCTTCTTATCTCAAACTCACGTAACTTGTCCGGTGCGTTTCGCAAGTTTCTGGCAGGTTCCCAGGTGTCCTCCGATTGATCATAACCCTGCCACCTGACAAGGTACTGCTTCTTGCCCCTGACAGTCCTATCTGCCAGAATCCTGTCAACCAGATACTCCTCTTGGCCTGCCACCATTTCAGGCTCAGGTTGCCACCTGGGTGCCTCCCTGTCAGGAAAGCTGCCCTCCTGATCTTCGAAAGCAGGTTTCAGCTTGGACACATGGAAGGTGTTATGAATTTTCCAATGACCTGGCAGCCTCAGCCTGACTGCAACTTCAGATAACCTCTTCAGAACTACAAAAGGTCCACAGTATTTTGCAGTCAATTTCCTGCTCAACACCTGTGGTAGGGGTAAGTCCTTTGTGGCGAGAAAAACTTTGTCGCCCGGCTGAAAGCCCCCTCCCCTTCTGTTTTCGTCCGCCCCCTGGCGTTGACGTGCCTGAGCAGAAGCAATGTTCCTTCTGCAGGTTTGCAATGCAGTCTGCCAAGTAGACCACCAATCATCCACTGCAGGGCAAGCTGTAGCAGCTACAGCACTTGCAGGAGTTCTGGGTTGTTGTCCATTCATCAAATAGAAGGGAGAAAACCCAGTTGTAGCATTTATGCTGGAATTGTATGCAAATTCTGCAGCATCCAAATGCATATCCCAGTCTGTGCCTGCAGGTTCCACATAACTGCGCAGAATCTCCTGCACTGTTCTGTTAGCTCGCTCAGTCTGACCATCTGTCTCAGGATGATAACTGCTAGACATTGCTAACCGAGTGCCTGCCTTCTTCCAAAGAGCCCTCCAAAAATTGCTAGTGAAACGACTATCCCGATCAGAAACAATTTCTTGAGGCAATCCAAAGAAACGAACCACATGTTGGAAAAACAAATCTGCTACCCCTGCAGCAGTAACTGTCTGCTTTGTTGGAATGAGTCTGATCATTTTTGTGAATCGATCCACAACCACCAGCAAATAATCTGACCCTTTCTGAGTCCTTGGCAAAGGTCCAACAAAGTCCAATGAAACACTAGTCCACCTGCCATCTGGAATTGGCAAGGGCTGCAGCTTACCCAAAGGCTTCTGAGTAGAGGCCTTGTTTCGTTGGCAGGGAATGCAATTTCTCACATACTTCTGCACAGATCCTGAAATGAGTGGCCAGAAGTAATACTGCTGAACCCTGTGCAGGGTCTTCCTCCTGCCCAGATGTCCTGCCAATGCAGACTCATGGCAAGCATGCAGTATCTTTTCCCTGAGCCCATCTGCTTCAGGTATCCACCATTTCCAGGAATGACCAACATGTCTCCAAAGTTTCAGACCATCCCATTTCACATGTGGAGGTCTGGAAGGTGCTCCAATCAGCTGCCAACACAATGGGTCCTTCTTGTAAGCTGCCAGCACTGCCTGCTGAAATTCCCGATCTGCTGTCAACCTTATCCTTGCATTCAGCTGAGGACCATGTTCCTCTGCCTGATGTGTGGCCCTGCTCAACGCATCTGCCACCACATTGTCTCTGCCTGGCCGGTACTTGATCTCGAACTTGAAGGATTGCAGAGTCTCCATCCATCGTGCCTGCCTCTGTGACAGGTGAGGCTGGGTGTGCAAAAATTTTAGAGGTGCATGATCGGTGTGCACGGTGAACTCCTGAGCATCCAAGTAGTGCCTCCACACTTTCAGAGCATGCACCACAGCCAACAGCTCCTTTTCATGAGTCGCATAGTTGAGCTCTGCCGGTTGCAGTTTCCTGCTTTCATATGCCACTGGTTGCTGACCCTGCCCCTGGTCCTGTGTTAGGACTGCTCCAATAGCATAGTCTGAGGCATCTGTGATCACCTCGAATCTCAGACTTGGGTCAGGCACCAAAAGCACTGGTGCAGACATTAACGCCTCCTTGACATCCTGCATTGCTGCAGCTTCTGCCTCAGTCCATTTCCACACTGCCTCCTTTTTCAATAGAGCAGTGAGTGGTTTGGCTCTTGCAGAAAAATCCTTGATGAATCTTCTGTAATAGTTTGCCAATCCCAGAAATGACCTGAGATCCTTCACTGAAGTCAAAGGTGGCCAGTCCCTGATGACCTGCACCTTACTCTGCAACACCTGTACTCCTGCAGCACTCAACTCATGCCCCAGAAACTCAACTTGCTCCTTGCAGATTTCACATTTGGAAGCTGAAGCATATAATTTTTGCTCCCTCAATCTCTGCATCACCTTTTTCAAGTGAACCTTGTGTTCTGCCCAACTCTTGCTAAAAATCAAGATGTCATCTAAGTAAACGATGCAGAAGGCATCCAGAAAATCATGTAACACATGATTCATTGTGTTCATGAAGGTGGCAGGAGCATTTGTCAGCCCAAAAGGAAGAACAATGTACTCGTAGAGGCCATACCTGGTGCGGAAGGCCGTTTTCTCACAGTCTGCAGGGTCCAACCGCACCTGATGGTAGCCTGCGCAGAGATCAATTTTGCTGAAGCAGCGAGCTCCCTGAATCTGATCCAGCAATTCCTCTATCCTTGGGATAGGGTACCTGTTCTTCACCGTTAGTTTGTTAAGTGCCCGAAAGTCTACGCACATCCTAAGCTTTCCGTTCTTCTTAGGAACAAACAAAATTGGTGAACCCCAGGGTGACTTGCTAGGTCTGATAAAACCCTGCTTCAGTAACTCTGCCAACTGCTTCTTCAATTCTTCTCTTTCTGCAAAACTGGCTCTATAAAGCCCCTTTTTCACTGGTTCTGCCCCTTCTACCAATTCAATCTTGTGGTTCACACCCCTGTCAGGAGGCAATTCCTGCGGCAGTTCCTCTTTAAACAAATCCTGAAACTCCTTTCTGATCTGTTTTTCTAGCTCAACTGCCTCTTTCTGTTCCTCTGACAAGGTTTCTGGTTCACTGCCTCTCACTGCATCAGTACTTTCCAAACCATTTATTGAACATCCATTATTTACTTCCCGTAAATTCAATAGGTACATCGGCAGGCCCTTGCGAGCTGCCCGAGCTACCTCATGTGCAGACATGAGGTCCAAATCTGCTGTACTGCAATCTTCCAATCTGCCTGTTTGCATTCTAAGTTTAACGACTCTACCCTGAGGCCCCTGCAAAGCCACTATCTTTTCCTGCCAATCTATGGTGGGGTTATGTTTGATCAACCAAGACATACCCAGCACCAGGTCATATCTGCCCAGTGTTACTGCATACATCTTTTCTTCAGACACAAACCTCCCCATCTTGACACTGGCCTGCAGTTCTTTTTCTACCTTTTCCGAAGTCCTGCCATGATACACGATACGGGACGTTGGTGGACCGGCCCGCCCCCTTTGCGGGCTGTGCCGCTTTATCCCGTATCATCTCGTCCCCCCCCCGGGCCAGTGGTCGCCCTCGACCACCTTCTCCTCGTGCCCGTTACTCCATTCTCCTTGACCCTCTCTGCGATTACCGGGTTACCGTTCTCTCGCGGGTCTATTCGGGGGTTCTCCAGGATCTTTCTTGTGATCCTCTGATCCTTTGTTCTTATCCCTTTGATCCGTCTAGTCTCTTGAGCTTATGGTCTTTTGCCTTGCTCTGCGGCGGCGATCACTGTGATGATCTCAGCCCCCTCCCCTCCTTCGCAGTGATCCTCATGCTCTTTCACCTCTCGTTACTACCACTCTCGGGTCAGAGGTGCCAACTCACTCTCAACTTCCATGGCCTCGCTAGGACTCGAACTCGTGACCTTCGGATCGCAAGTTCGGCTCCGAAACCAAATGATACACGATACGGGACGTTGGTGGACCGGCCCGCCCCCTTTGCGGGCTGTGCCGCTTTATCCCGTATCATGCCATCTGCCAACTGAACTTCAGAAACTGCCTCAGAGTGTTGTGTCTGTATGCTGTTTTCCTGCAACCAATCTTTCGAAACAAAATTGTCGGTTGCACCACTATCTATCAAAATTCTAGCAAAACAATCTGCCACAAACCCTGTGGTCTTCAACATTCCCTGAGTCCCCCCATGGACTCCTCTCAACTTCAAAAGTGGGGGTTCATCCAAGCTATATCCTTTAAAGCAAACTTCATTAGGTCTGCCCAGCCCAAATTCCTCTCTCACTGAAAACAGGTCTGCGGTGTCTGCCCTCAGATCACCAGCAGCACCAACATGCACTGAAAAATCATGCAGGTCAGGTGTGGCCCCGCCTGGCCCTGCACCTACTGCCTCTGAGAATTGAGTAGTTGTGGCTACCGTAGGCACATCAACCCCCTCAATCTCACTCCATGACCCTGCAGGTGTCAGTGCCTCCTGCACTACACCTTCAGAATCCTTCTCTGAAACATCTGCAGATGCTGCGACTCCGCGCCCAGCATCTACCATTGCACTCTTCAAACAAACTGCAAGCCTCCCCAACTTTGGCAGACCACTTGCAGTACTGCTCACCTTCTCCCTAAGGCCTCCAGAATTCCCTGCACCGGTGTCCCTGCCTGGACCACCACCTGCAGAAATTCCATCCATGAATCTTACACACTTCTCCTCGGTTACGGCTACACACGGCTCATCAACCTTAGAATGGACTCCACGCCCATAGGCTACCCTCCCCTGAGGTAACACCTTGTGTGGGTGGCTACGCCGACCTTCCCACACTCCACTTCTGTCCTCCTGCTTCTCTTCTCCACGGCTGGCAGTCTCTCCAGACTCCAGCCTGCTCAGTTTTCCTGACAATCAACAGCAAAATGGCCCAACTTGTCGCAGTTGTAGCACCGCACATTTGCTGCAGCGCGACCTGCGTCCATTCTGCTTCTGCCTGCTGACGAACTTTCTCCAGACTTTCGCCTCTGTCTGCGAGGACTGCCACTGCGTCCCCTGCTCTTGCTGCGACTTGCGTCACGGCGTTTGCCGTCGTCAAAACCCACACGGTTTCGCTGGAGGCCATCAACCTCCATGCGGTCACCTGATTGGGGAATATAACGCGGTGTCTGCCGATCGTCAAATCTGCCACGGTTGAAACTCTGAGACCTGCCTCTGCTCTGCGAGCGTCCTCTGCTCTGTGAGCGTCCTCTGCTCTGGGATCGTCCCCTGCTTTGGGACCTGTCCCTGCGTGAACTTTCACGCCTGCCTCTGGGACTGCGGCCTCTGCGTCCTTCTCTGCGGTATATCTCTAGAGGTCCTTCCCATGTAGCGGCAAGTGCTATTGCACGCTCCAAATCTGCAGGATCTTCCATTTCAACCTTAGTGCGCAAACGATCATTCAGACCTTCTATGAAACGAAACAGCTGCTCCCCAGCATTGCTGTCGTTGATCTGCAACATGAGCCTGCGAAAATCGTGCACATATTCTGCGACAGACATTCGACCCTGCTTCAGGCGTGACCATTCACGTCTGAAGTCCTTGTTCTCGTTGGTCTTGCCGAACTGCCGTCTGAGATCTGCGACTAGTGCGGTCAGATCTGTAGGCAAAGCCCTCTGGCCTGCCATTGCCTCTTCGTAACGACTTCTCCACCATGTTCCTGCAGCACCTCTTAAACAGCCTGCAGCCACCAAAACCTGCTGTTCCCTGTCTCTGGTTGCAGTCAGATCATAATATGTCTGCAACTGAACCTGCCACTCGTTCAGAGGAACATCCTGTGGATCACCATACCAGGAGTCAGGGCCTTTTGCCCTTGCTTTACCCAGAGCTGCCGGCGGATGCTGCTCGGCCAACCTAGTCCGTACTGCGTGCCGGACTGCATCGTCCATCTGCGCGTTGACATTAGCGGCGACCTGCCTCAGGTGCAGGATCTCTTCCTGCATCTCTGCCATGCCCCGCCTCAGACCCTGAAGATCGAACGGATCTGGGGCTGGCGTTCCCATCTGCGGGTGCTCGTCTGTGCCTGACATTCCTCCTGTTCCGCTCACGCCTTTCCTGCGTTGCCCTCTGCGATCTGTAGATCGGACACTGAGGGTCAGAACAGTCGTAGTATCTGATAATATTACCACTGCGTTCTGCCTTCCTGTGGCCGTGAGGAGGCGCTCTGAGAGGAGGTGGAGGTACCACTGCCAATGGGTGTCTCACCGGACCCAAAACCTGCACTGGTCTGGGTAACCTGAAAGGGGCTGAAACCCAGTCCCCTGAGAAAGTAAACAGATCAGGTGGCAGCCCTGCCTCACACTGGATAACAGTCTCTACGTCTGATTCTGCTTCACTTCCACTACTCTCCACTGTCACAGGTTTCCCAAAACTCATGCAGCACACTTCTGCAGAAAGCCACTACAACACCGGCTAATTCCGACTAACCAAGAAGCCTTGCGCAAAACCTGCGTCTTCTAGATCTGCGCCGCCGCGCCTACTCTGATTAACCTAGAAAACTTGCGCAAACCTGCGTCTTCTAGACCCTGCGCCGCTGCGCCTACTCAAACCTGCACTCAGGCAGTACTGCGATTTCGACCTTTTAGAAAGCTGCGCCTGCCTGCGCCAAACCTTTCTGGGATCTCTCTGAAAGCTGCGCCTATCTGCGCTGAACCTTTCTGCGACCTCTCCTTTGAAAGCTGCGCCTGCCTGCGCTACCTTTCACCAGAACTTCGTTCTCCCCTTTGCTTCCTCCTGAAGCCTTTCAGGAACGCTGCGATCTTGTCGCCAGCCCTGAGCTCCGAAACCAATGTAAAGACTGCACTGCGACTGCGACTCTGAAGCAGTCTGCCAGCCTGAAACAACAGCCTAGAAGGCTGCAACAAGTTCTGACACGAGAGAGCGGGAGAGAGAGAGTGTTCAACCCCAAAATCGAGTTACAAGAATACCCTGAGGTGCTGCCCAAATACCCTAGGCTGCACCTCTGATCCAAACTGATCGTTCAAGGTCCTATCCATCAACATGACCTGACAGTCTGCCTCAGTGTCAGGTCCCCTGTCTGAAACCTTCTGAGCTGCCAGCCCTGCAGAAAAGCGTCTGCTGAGCTGTCAGCCCCCATTCACAGATCTAAGGGTTCCGCCCTGCTGCAGCAAACCGGCTGCAGCATTGCTGGTTCCCTAGAACTGCAGGCCTGTCAGTTCCCCTGAACTGCAGGTCTGCCAGTTCTCTGAACTGAGGATCTGACAGTTCCCCTGAACTGTAGAATCCTTACAAATTGCCAAAACCGAGGAGCTGCAGTCGTTCCTTCGGCTATGTTGATTGGGATGACACTGTGGGAAGCTGGACATCTTTTTAGGGAAATTGGGAACACCCCATGCAGCCTGGTCATTGTGCAAAAGAGTGATATGGGTGTGTCTTGTTGTGCCAGAATGATCTGTGGGATTTTAAACCCTTGCACGTCAAATTTCCCTCCAAAAGTTTTCGTGAACACCACAACGAAGGTTTCTGCAAAGAAAAAAAATGGGAGGTGTTTTTTTTCTCCCTAATCTTCGCAATAATATTTTCATGTAATTGTAAAGATTTATTATTATTTCGATCCTGTTGTTTTGTTTGGGTCAATTCTGGATCAAAAAGAAGAAAAAGAAAGGCTGTTTACAGTAACTTTGTCTGACACATCACAACGACTGAAACAGTAATCTCACTCTTTCTCACACTCTTTTGTTCCTCTCTGTCTGACTCTCTGATTTCCGAGAAAATTTGGGGAAAGGGGGGTTTCGACTAATAACCTTGTCCCCGACTTTTTAGCACCGTTAATCTTTCCGCCTCCGTTTAAAATTCACGCTGGTATCTTGCTGCCACATCCCACATGGTCACTCTTTTTTCCGTCATCCCTTTTCTGGCACTGACTCATCCAGAAACACAACCGTCTGTCCCACCGTTTCACGGCAAGGGAATTCGTTTACGTCAACGACCGCGTCAGCCGTCGACCGGTTACCACAAGGCTCGAGTTTGAGGAGCACACAAAAAGAAAGGTCCTCGTGAAAACTCCGATCGTCGCTCCGCATTTCGTTTCTGCATGTACGAAGGATGGACCTCTGGAGGAAAGAAAACAAGTGGGTGGGCTGTTGTTTGTTGACTTGTTTTTGTGTGTTTGTGTTTCAGGTTCGAGGAAGGGACCCCTGGAGCTCTGAAGGAAGAAAAACAAGTAAGTGGGGTTGGGTGGGCTGTTGTTTGTTGACTTGTTTTTGTGTTTTTGTGTTTCAGGTTCGAGGAAGGGACCCCTGGAGCTTTGAAGGAAGGAGAACAAGTAAGTGGGGTTGGGTGGGCTGTTGTTTGTTGACTTGTTTTTGTGTGTTGTGTTTCAGGTTCGAGGAAGGGACCCCTGGAGCTTTGAAGGAAGGAGAACAAGTAAGTGGGGTTGGGTGGGCTGTTGTTTGTTGACTTGTTTTTGTGTGCTGTTTTTCAGGTTCGAGGAAGGGACCCCTGGAGCTCTGAAGGAAGAAAAACAAGTAAGTGGGGTTGGGTGGGCTGTTGTTTGTTGACTTGTTTTTGTGTTTTTGTGTTTCAGGTTCGAGGAAGGGACCCCTGGAGCTCTGAAGGAAGAAAAACAAGTAAGTGGGGTTGGGTGGGCTGTTGTTTGTTGACTTGTTTTTGTGTTTTTGTGTTTCAGGTTCGAGGAAGGGACCCCTGGAGCTCTGAAGGAAGAAAAACAAGTAAGTGGGGTTGGGTGGGCTGTTGTTTGTTGACTTGTTTTTGTGTTTTTGTGTTTCAGGTTCGAGGAAGGGACCCCTGGAGCTTTGAAGGAAGGAGAACAAGTAAGTGGGGTTGGGTGGGCTGTTGTTTGTTGACTTGTTTTTGTGTGCTGTTTTTCAGGTTCGAGGAAGGGACCCCTGGAGCTCTGAAGGAAGAAAAACAAGTAAGTGGGGTTGGGTGGGCTGTTGTTTGTTGACTTGTTTTTGTGTTTTTGTGTTTCAGGTTCGAGGAAGGGACCCCTGGAGCTCTGAAGGAAGAAAAACAAGTAAGTGGGGTTGGGTGGGCTGTTGTTTGTTGACTTGTTTTTGTGTTTTTGTGTTTCAGGTTCGAGGAAGGGACCCCTGGAGCTCTGAAGGAAGAAAAACAAGTAAGTGGGGTTGGGTGGGCTGTTGTTTGTTGACTTGTTTTTGTGTGCTGTTTTTCAGGTTCGAGGAAGGGACCCCTGGAGCTCTGAAGGAAGAAAAACAAGTAAGTGGGGTTGGGTGGGCTGTTGTTTGTTGACTTGTTTTTGTGTTTTTGTGTTTCAGGTTCGAGGAAGGGACCCCTGGAGCTCTGAAGGAAGAAAAACAAGTAAGTGGGGTTGGGTGGGCTGTTGTTTGTTGACTTGTTTTTGTGTGCTGTTTTTCAGGTTCGAGGAAGGGACCCCTGGAGCTCTGAAGGAAGAAAAACAAGTAAGTGGGGTTGGGTGGGCTGTTGTTTGTTGACTTGTTTTTGTGTGCTGTTTTTCAGGTTCGAGGAAGGGACCCCTGGAGCTCTGAAGGAAGAAAAACAAGTAAGTGGGGTTGGGTGGGCTGTTGTTTGTTGACTTGTTTTTGTGTTTTTGTGTTTCAGGTTCGAGGAAGGGACCCCTGGAGCTCTGAAGGAAGAAAAACAAGTAAGTGGGGTTGGGTGGGCTGTTGTTTGTTGACTTGTTTTTGTGTTTTTGTGTTTCAGGTTCGAGGAAGGGACCCCTGGAGCTCTGAAGGAAGAAAAACAAGTAAGTGGGGTTGGGTGGGCTGTTGTTTGTTGACTTGTTTTTGTGTTTTTGTGTTTCAGGTTCGAGGAAGGGACCCCTGGAGCTCTGAAGGAAGAAAAACAAGTAAGTGGGGTTGGGTGGGCTGTTGTTTGTTGACTTGTTTTTGTGTGCTGTTTTTCAGGTTCGAGGAAGGGACCCCTGGAGCTCTGAAGGAAGAAAAACAAGTAAGTGGGGTTGGGTGGGCTGTTGTTTGTTGACTTGTTTTTGTGTTTTTGTGTTTCAGGTTCGAGGAAGGGACCCCTGGAGCTTTGAAGGAAGGAGAACAAGTAAGTGGGGTTGGGTGGGCTGTTGTTTGTTGACTTGTTTTTGTGTGTTGTGTTTCAGGTTCGAGGAAGGGACCCCTGGAGCTCTGAAGGAAGAAAAACAAGTAAGTGGGGTTGGGTGGGCTGTTGTTTGTTGACTTGTTTTTGTGTTTTTGTGTTTCAGGTTCGAGGAAGGGACCCCTGGAGCTTTGAAGGAAGGAGAACAAGTAAGTGGGGTTGGGTGGGCTGTTGTTTGTTGACTTGTTTTTGTGTGTTGTGTTTCAGGTTCGAGGAAGGGACCCCTGGAGCTCTGAAGGAAGAAAAACAAGTAAGTGGGGTTGGGTGGGCTGTTGTTTGTTGACTTGTTTTTGTGTTTTTGTGTTTCAGGTTCGAGGAAGGGACCCCTGGAGCTTTGAAGGAAGGAGAACAAGTAAGTGGGGTTGGGTGGGCTGTTGTTTGTTGACTTGTTTTTGTGTGTTGTGTTTCAGGTTCGAGGAAGGGACCCCTGGAGCTTTGAAGGAAGGAGAACAAGTAAGTGGGGTTGGGTGGGCTGTTGTTTGTTGACTTGTTTTTGTGTGTTGTGTTTCAGGTTCGAGGAAGGGACCCCTGGAGCTCTGAAGGAAGAAAAACAAGTAAGTGGGGTTGGGTGGGCTGTTGTTTGTTGACTTGTTTTTGTGTTTTTGTGTTTCAGGTTCGAGGAAGGGACCCCTGGAGCTTTGAAGGAAGGAGAACAAGTAAGTGGGGTTGGGTGGGCTGTTGTTTGTTGACTTGTTTTTGTGTGTTGTGTTTCAGGTTCGAGGAAGGGACCCCTGGAGCTCTGAAGGAAGAAAAACAAGTAAGTGGGGTTGGGTGGGCTGTTGTTTGTTGACTTGTTTTTGTGTTTTTGTGTTTCAGGTTCGAGGAAGGGACCCCTGGAGCTCTGAAGGAAGGAGAACAAGTAAGTGGGGTTGGGTGGGCTGTTGTTTGTTGACTTGTTTTTGTGTTTTTGTGTTTCAGGTTCGAGGAAGGGACCCCTGGAGCTCTGAAGGAAGGAGAACAAGTAAGTGGGGTTGGGTGGGCTGTTGTTTGTTGACTTGTTTTTGTGTGTTTGTGTTTCAGGTTCGAGGAAGGGACCCCTGGAGCTCTGAAGGAAGGAGAACAAGTAAGTGGGGTTGGGTGGGCTGTTATTTGTTGACTTGTTTTTGTGTGCTGTTTTTCAGGTTCGAGGAAGGGACCCCTGGAGCTCTGAAGGAAGGAAAACAAGTAAGTGGGGTTGGGTGGGCTGTTGTTTGTTGACTTGTTTTTGTGTGCTGTTTTTCAGGTTCGAGGAAGGGACCCCTGGAGCTCTGAAGGAAGGAGAACAAGTAAGTGGGGTTGGGTGGGCTGTTGTTTGTTGACTTGTTTTTGTGTGTTTGTGTTTCAGGTTCGAGGAAGGGACCCCTGGAGCTCTGAAGGAAGGAGAACAAGTAAGTGGGGTTGGGTGGGCTGTTGTTTGTTGACTTGTTTTTGTGTGTTTGTGTTTCAGGTTCGAGGAAGGGACCCCTGGAGCTCTGAAGGAAGGAGAACAAGTAAGTGGGGTTGGGTGGGCTGTTGTTTGTTGACTTGTTTTTGTGTGTTGTGTTTCAGGTTCGAGGAAGGGACCCCTGGAGCTCTGAAGGAAGAAAAACAAGTAAGTGGGGTTGGGTGGGCTGTTGTTTGTTGACTTGTTTTTGTGTGTTTGTGTTTCAGGTTCGAGGAAGGGACCCCTGGAGCTCTGAAGGAAGGAGAACAAGTAAGTGGGGTTGGGTGGGCTGTTGTTTGTTGACTTGTTTTTGTGTGTTTGTGTTTCAGGTTCGAGGAAGGGACCCCTGGAGCTCTGAAGGAAGGAGAACAAGTAAGTGGGGTTGGGTGGGCTGTTATTTGTTGACTTGTTTTTGTGTTTTTGTGTTTCAGGTTCGAGGAAGGGACCCCTGGAGCTCTGAAGGAAGGAAAACAAGTAAGTGGGGTTGGGTGGGCTGTTGTTTGTTGACTTGTTTTTGTGTGCTGTTTTTCAGGTTCGAGGAAGGGACCCCTGGAGCTCTGAAGGAAGAAAAACAAGTAAGTGGGGTTGGGTGGGCTGTTGTTTGTTGACTTGTTTTTGTGTGCTGTTTTTCAGGTTCGAGGAAGGGACCCCTGGAGCTCTGAAGGAAGAAAAACAAGTAAGTGGGGTTGGGTGGGCTGTTGTTTGTTGACTTGTTTTTGTGTGCTGTTTTTCAGGTTCGAGGAAGGGACCCCTGGAGCTCTGAAGGAAGGAAAACAAGTTAGTGGTTCGCTGTTCAGTTTTGGAGAACTTCATGGCTGGTGGTTTCGGGTAGTGAACTCCATCATCGAACCCACATCTCTTTTTTAGTTCACCCAAAAGATTATTGTCTTATGTTTGACTCGACTACCGTTTATTAGGTTCGATTTTTGGAAAGAAACAAAGTGAAATAAACTTCCCAAAACGTTTGCCATCAGAGCACATGCCGGTTCAAAGAATTCGATGGTTCGATACAAAGTTATGACTTGAGCTTATAACTCAAATTAAAAAAAAATTAAAACTAGGAACAACTTATGAAAGAAGCTTCACAAAGAGTGAAACGGCACAAGGTTTAGGAAAAAAAAAAAAAAAAAAGAACATGTGTTTGATTTCTTTTTGTCCTTTTTTTTTGGAAAATCGCCTCCTTCAGTTCGATTATTGCCTCCAAAAAGCTCAAGTCATAACTTTGTATCGGAGGCGATTTTCCAAAAAAAAAAGGACAAAAAGAAATCAAACACATATTCTTTTTTTTTATTTATTTTTCCAAAACCTTGTGCCGTTTCACTCTTTGTGAAGCTTTTTTCATAAGTTTTTTTTCATCTTTCAAATTTGAGATCATTTTCCACTTCAGGGTCTAGGGCTTGGCAGATGATGAAGGAAAGAAAAAAAAAAGAATTTTTTTTGTGGTGAGAACTGTCGTTCCTGTTTCAATTCAGACAGCTCGATGGTGGTTGGAGGATGGACAGTATTGATGAATGGGGTGGTTACCCATCAAAAGCAAGCTGTGGGTTTCATCAGAACAAAATGAGGGTCTGTGAAGGCTGATGCTCCTGATCAATATCATTAATTGCAACAAAGTATTTTCAAAATTTGTAAAAGACACACATCATGCCCTCCTCCAAAGCACCAATTTTAAATTTCATAAACAATGTCCGTAAAAATAGTTTGTCTCTTGACGTTGCATTTTCCATCCAAACCCCCCACAAAATTTCCATCACAAAATACCATATAGTTTACTAAAAAGAAAAACAAGTTCACAAGTTCTGAGTTTATATCCATTAACTAATCTGTGATAAAAAAACAAAATCACACAAAAATACACTCCACAAGCTCTGTGTTTGTTTTTATCAAAAATAATCTACGAGGAAAAAAAAATCAACATTCGCAAATATATAAGTAATATATTTTAGATAAATGCTCCTACCAAAAAATATGAGAAATCAATTTCTTGAGAGAAAAAAAAAGACCCAGCTCTTCTACCAGACGAAACTTTTTTTCCAGTTCCACAAAAAAACAAAAACAGTATCAAAACAACAAAATCAAATCAATCAAACAGCCGCCAATTCTGCACAATCATCCCCAGTGAACCCAGTCAGACACACACACTTCCCAGAGTCCAGATTGCAAGCTCCATTGTCGCTGCAATTGTTGGGGCAGCTCTTGGGGGTTTTTGGCAAGGCACCCTCCTCAGCTTCACATCCTGAACAGACGATCAATTCCCCAGCAGAGCTGAGACCCATCACCTCTGGCTGATCGTCCACAAAAGCCCTCACAGGAGGCAAGGCGAAAGTTCCCACCGTGGCGGCCACCGCCCGGAAAGTGATTGTGACGGTCCCAGCGTTGATTCTCGAAAATGTGAAGGTCACTACCGACGGTCTGGTCTCCTGTGGGGCAATCCACAACCAGACAGGGTCACAGCGTCGCTAATTGCAAAAAGATGTTTTTCGCTTTTTGAACTAAATAAGTTGTTTCACGTTACATGATGATCTTTTTTTTTGCCAGGGGAAGTGTTGTAAAATCAAAAAAAGAGACCTTTTGAGAAGTTTGTCGAATTGGTAAATTTGATAGATTTTGCCAAAAAAATGGCTCCTCAAATTTCGATAAGAAAACGGGGGGGGGGGGGAGGTAATGCGAACCAGTCAAGTACAACTCACTTGTTCAGGGCACATAAAGAAATAGATGGGTGACCGTCTACGAGACCACCGCCGCCTCCCGGAGTCCAGTTCGATATTTGCTATCGGGCAGAAACTGTCAGACTGAGAGATGGTGGGGTCCACAGGCTCCAATCCAGCCGGCATCATTGCCCTGACGGTAGTCAGCCCCAATCGATCTGGAGTGGTGAGTTGCACCGCGATATCCACCACAGACCCCACAGGCACTTTCGTCAGGGTGGGCCCATTGGATTCTGGCACTCTGATGGCTCGCTCCAGGAAAATGCCCCGGTAAGTTGGGAAAGCGAGCAGCTTCTGGGGGATGAACGTGAGGGAAGCTGCGAGGGTGACCTCGCCCTTTCCCTCTGCCGTAAACTCCAGCGGCTGGGGTGGAGAATCGAGGTCTTTCCATGGAGTGGTGGTGGATTCCACAGGGTTGGAATTCTGCTTGAAGGTAGCCTGTTGAGCAAGATAACACAGATGTTTGGCCCATTCCCCAGAATCGTCTTTTAACTATCTTTTTTTCTGAAACTTTTTGAGATTAATAAGCCACTCTCAATCGTCAGCAATGGTAGAGGCTTGGATATTACCTCCAGAAGCACCACTTCCCCACTTCTGACGTTAAGAGAAACGTCAGGCATGGTGCTCCCCCTGGATCGATCGTAGTCGCGCATGGCAATCATGGCCGTAGTTTTGTCGAAATCACTGAAAAGCCGGAAACCATATTCCCCTACAGGAGGGCTCGCCACGTAGTTCGCGAGTTTCTCGATCAAGGGGTTCGATACGCCCGCCCGAGTCATAGCCATCAACACCAGCGAGTTTGCAACATTACTCGCGGGGGTCGACGATCCGATCGAATTCGCCACGTAGGCGGTCCTGCCCGTCACTCTGAAATTGCTGGTCCATGCATCGACCGCGATTTTGACGTCGGGGTGGCGATCGATTGGATTTCGCCTCAGCAGCTCCAAAACGTAGTAAGCCTGGCTCTCCACGCCCATTTCCTGCAGTTCGTTCGAAAGACGCTCCATCGAGAGGTCATCGACCACGGTCGTGGGGGTAGACTGGGGTGGCGACCAGCTCCCAAGCACTGCCCTGAAAAAACCAAAGGAAAAATATAACTTGACGTTTCTTCTTTCTTTCTGTTTTGAATGCAAACCCTAGGAGGACTCGGCTCGCTCACTCACCTTGCGAAAGCAACCATCCATACGGATATTGGGGCATCGAACTCGCTGCGCAATTCGATTGCTTCTTGGACCAAGGCAGTCTCGAGTGCGGCCAACCAATCCTCCTCGAACGCCGCCAACGAAATCACCCCTTCCTGTGCACCCTGTCAGAAAAAACGCCACCGCCGCGCGAAATGTCAAAATATTCCCAACTGGCACAGGGGGTATTTTTGATGGTGTATCGATGATATTCTTAGCGTTTTTTGCGGCGAAAAAAAGGAATTCTCACGTTTAGGAGAGAATCGCGGACGTCTTCCCCAAGCTCCTGCATAATCCAAGCACCACGGGCGTTCTGCGAGATGGAGGGCTCTCTGGGGGGAGTATTTTGCTTGACGAAAGACGAAGGGCACCTCAACGCGTAAATCAATCCAAGCTCTCTGCTGGTGATGTCCCCGAGCGTTCCAATGGCGGCGGTGAAGTTCGAAATCATTCCATCCAGCATCTCGGCCGTCCCTTTCTCCAACTCGTTCCTATCCAGCCCCAAGACGTCGTAGGTTTCAGTGATGAAGGGAATCGCAGCCAGAGCCAGCGCATAGTCGGCGGATATTGGGCACTCGTGCTTCGGGTTCCGTTCGTATATTTGCTGGGCCAGCGACAAAATCGATGGCAATCTGCCCACGCCAGCCTGGATGCTCACTCCACCACTTCCAGGGACGGCGTCTGGCAACTGAAGCCCTTCTTGCCACGAACCAGCGTTACCTCCATCGATCGCGAACGAAGATGCAAGCGTTACGGCTTCCTGCAGCCCCTCGACGGGGAAATCGATCACCAAGGCGTCGCTGCCTCCAGAACCGTCGTCTGACACCATCATTCCCAACAGATCAGACAGTCTTCATGATGGTTTGAAACACCCAGGGGGCAAAGCAATTTTGAATCACTCTTTTGTCGTCCTTCTGACGATGAGGGGGGTCAGGAAACCCATTACATTTCGTTCTGTCGACGAACAAACAAACAAAATTGCGTGCGAAGATGCCGCCTACATCTTGTTTTCTCGACACTTGATGAACATTTCAACCAATTTCAAGAATCCAGTGGGGTTTTCAGACATTCACATTTTCATTTCCCACCTGCCGTGATTTTGAAGGTGGCATCCCCCATGCTCTTCGCCTTAAACAGGAACCTGACCTCACTCGTGCCGTCGTCCCCAATTTCAACCGACGCTTCGCTTTCCTCCACAATCTCGAGCAGTTCTCCACTATCCCCCTCCAAAACGACCTTCACATCCACCGTGGGGGATGTTTTGGCACCAGAAACCGTCACCACAGCCCCAGCTTCGAACTCGTCCCCCACTCTGACGAACCGAGGAGCGGAGGGGGTGAGAGACACGTCACGACGCACGATCAACTCATTCTCAGCGCTGCCGAACTTTCCGCCACCTGAAGTCCAAGAATTCTCGTCCACTTATTTGAGAGTGTGTGTAAACGAGAAAAATCTTGTGGGCAATCCCCCCCCCCCCCATGTTTCCATCAGAAATAGATGATCATAACTTTCTTCTTTTTCCAGCCCCGATCAAGCTCAAACATAAACCAGAGGACTCCATGCTCCAAGCTCCACTCGGAATATTTTATTTTCTAACAGATTATCGGAAATATTCTCTCCTCTTATCAAGAGAGTATCAGAAGTATTTTCTTTGTGATCGAACAGCAATTCCTCATAATGGGTGTAGACCTCCAAAAAAAAGACGTGTTTAATTAGTTTATTTTTATTGAACTAAGAGATAAAAAATCGAATTTTTAGTAAATTTTTAATTATCCATATCCTAAGTTATGGATTTTTGTTTTTGGATTTTTATTTTTACGCTTAAGTCAATATTTAGCTCAAATTTTAGTCCAATCCTATTGTATTTTCTTTTCTTTAAGAAGATTCTCACCTGATACTGCGTAGGCACGAACAACAAAGGTTCCCAGGTTGCCAGGCGCAGTGAAATTAACTTCTGCGACGCCGTTTTTGGAAACCACCGTTTCAAAAAGAGGCGTGGAAACGAACTCATCTTGGATCCGAGCAGTAAGGGTGGAACCGGACTCTCCATCATTCGGCGGTGGGGGTGGAGGTGCGGAACGGGAAGCCACCCCACCAATAATTCTCCCCGATTTGAATAATTCTGGACATCATTCACGACTATCTCAGTTTTAATCCAGGCAAGGAACCCCTCTGTTCAAAAGAGAAAAACAAAAGAGAAAGAACGAAGAAAACCAAACTCTTCGTTTGTGGATGTTGCATGGGATGGCTGGTCGACATCAGTGTCAGGCATGTCTGCCTTCGGGGACATCAATTGACGACGAATGTTTTGCAAAAGAGAATCACGCTGATCGGATAATTTTAGGAGGCCACTTACGCGGACTACCAGCGGCCGCCTGCAGCGGCTCTATGGTAAACGCGGATGCGGCCGGCGCCTCGAAGGCTAGGCCAGATGCGGACGATCTGGCAAAAGATGGACGCTCATCGAAGAATATGCTTGCGAATTGTCTGGTGATCTCCTCGCTTTCACGGTCCAGATATTCTTCGTCCGTGAGGTCGATCGTGTGATCTCTCCCCAGCTGCGGGCAAAACACAATGCAATTAAACTCCAGCTAAGTTCGATACGATGGTTAGGTCGAAGCCCAAGGCTGCGTACGCTTCTCTCCAACAGCAGCTGAAGGGAGAGGTATTTTTGGCCACGTCTTTGCCAGCCGTCTTGAACACGTGGGGTAGTTGTTGCAACAATGGAATGATGCACAGTTGAAACAGAAAAAGAAACCTGTTATTAATTTGGACAAAAGTGGTATATATAAAAAATAATTTTATATATATATAACGATTTGAAAACATTCTGTTCTTTTCTGAAATGAAAACCAAATGAAATGAGCTTGTACATTGTTAAGATCAGGTTTTAGAGGGACACAGAAAGAAACTGTGTGTTTTGGGTGCCGTGCGTGACTCACGTTCAGCGATGGAACGAACCACGGGTCCAACTTCGCTTTGGCCAGGAAATTGTCGATGACAGCTTGAATCGCTTTTGGGGCCACGAGGCTCGTGGAGGAATCTCGCAGACCGAACTCTCCCTGATAGGCGAGCACAAATTCCATGGCGAGATCCCTCAAAGCCAGGGGAACCAGCTCCAACACCGCCTTGTCTACGGCGATCACCGTGACCTCCACATCTCCCCCCTCATCCCCATCGACTTCGACCTTGAGGGTGGTGGATTCACCGGGAGGCACCACAAGCTCGGGTGGGTCGCCTTCATCAGGAGACGCCGTTGGAAACGGGATGCGTACATCCATAGAGAAATCCTGCAAAACCAACATACCGTCGAAAATTTCGTGGCTGAAAGAGAAAATGCAAGAAGGAAAAATACTAAAGGCGGCAGGTCATAGCAGGCGTGGCGGTAGGGAGAGTACCTGTTCGACTAAGATGGTCTCGGTGAGACGGACGAAATGCGGCGCCGCCAAGTCGAAGAGCTTCGAGATAGGGACGTCACTTTGAGTGAACGCCACCCCCTCCGTTTGTCGTGGAATCGAAACCCCAATGGAGACCCCGCAGTTGAACTCGCATATCGCCCCAAGCTCGATGGAAAACTCGCTGAAGGCGAAGTCGTCGAGCGAAACCAACTGGACACACAAAAGGACAAGACATTTAAACCCAGTATACACTGATCGAAAACAATTTGGCATGGAGAAATCTCCCACAGCTTACTTTGTGGTCCGAGCCCAGACTGCTCCCCCAAACGACGATAGCTCTCGCGTTCGCGTAGGGATTTTCAATTCCGAATTTCACGGCGTCCCCCACTTTGAACGGCCCTTCGCTCAACATCCTCAAGCCCATGTTCAAATGGTCGTCGAGTGGCCTGCAATCCATCAGCAACATCAGAAGCTCTGAAGCTCTGGTCATTCAGAGGGAGGGAGAACTAATCTTGCGCAGGATACTCACCTCCACTCGTCGGGCGTTTTGCCGATGAACTCTCTGGTGCAGACGTTGACGCTTTTCTTTCCCTCGCCCTCCTTGACGCAAACCTCCAGGGCGAAGTTGCCCAGCCCTGGCAGCTTGAAGCGACACCATTCGCCGGAGTCTGCGTAAGAGGAGATAGAAACAAACAAAAACAAAACACCCCGTTCTCAAAGTTTAAAAAGAAGCTGGCGTTACAAATTTGTAACGATTTAAATCGAACCCATCCAGATGCAGACCTGATTCGACGTCACATGACTCTTCCACATCTCCCTCGATCGGCTCTGAGCTCTTCTTCAACCTAGACGGCGATTCTTCCTCCTCCTCCTCCACCTCCGGAAGTTTTTTCAAATGGACAGTAACCGGCATGGGTTCCAGCGCAACATCCGCAAGATTCGTCAGAGAAACGCCCACCCCAAATTTTTGGCCAGGTATGTCGGTGGAGGCAGTCAGCATCAGGGATGCAACGATGTCAGCCAGCTCCAACCTTATATTTCCCCCCAAAACAAACACCACCCATATCAGCCACTGCCAAAGAGCATCAGGTAAATCCGACTCAACCACCAGAAAGAATCAAAAACCTCTCTTTTATTCTTCCGTAAGACTAAACCTCCCCCTAAAAAAAAAAAGAAGAATCAACTGAACCTCACTTGATGGATGTCGTTTCTTCGATTAGCTCTCGCGTGGGGCCCACGAAGGATGCATCGATCTGCAAGGTCGACCCTGGACTGGGAGGTTTCTCCAACGCCCCCAGATCGATGTCCGCCACAGCCTTGCCGGAATCGTCCGTCGACAGGTTCAGCTCTCCACTCAGGTCCTCCTCGTTGGAAAAGGGATCTGCGTGCAGGGGAGGCCATACCAAAAAGTCATATCGAGTGCGTGAATGTAAAATACGAAGGGGGGGGGGAGAGACTGTGGGTTCTTACCGCTAACGGACCACTCGAACGAGATGTCTGCATCTCCCACGGCGGCACCAATGAAGCTCTCCACGGTCATTTCCACTTCGATTTTGGAGTCTGGCTTGGCCTGTCGAACGTGCAATTCGTTATGGACAAAGACGGAGTCTACACCGGAAAAAATGAAACAAACCATCTCCCCCCCACCCAAACAAAAAAAAGTACAAATATATAGCGTGGATCATCGCAGCCCTGGACTCCCGACAGACTACTCACCCAAACAGGAGCATCGATGCTCAGCCCCACGGTTGGAGGCCTGGGATCGCCGACGACGAACGTTTCTCTGCCCAGGAACGAGCCATCATTATCCACACGGACATCGTACGTCGAAAGGGTGGCGTTTTCGGGCACGGGGATTCGAAGTTCGAACGTTCCGAATTTCTCGTCCAGCTCGATGATGACAGAGTCGATCCGTAGGTCGGGCGAGGAGACGAACGCAGAGTAAGTGTAGCCATCTTTCGACGAGGGCTTCCATGATTCTCCATCATGGTCGAGGATGTAGCCTGGGGACGAAAAACAAAACACGAATAGCAATACCCACAAGAATAGCGAAAGGAGGCGATCCCCCTCCCCCCCCCCCTGATGCCAGAAAAACACAAAGATGAAAGCCAACACTAATCCAGCGACATTCATGTTGAGAAAATGAAAAATGCTAAAATATCTTCTGCATTTTCAGAATCTCATTTAATTCAATATCTGGGTGAACATTTACTACTAATAATTATATGATCAAGATGTTATATTGATATGATTATTGTGATTTTCAAAATATGATCAGGAGCTTATATAAATGCATATGTACACCTGGGAAAGGCTTGAAAACAAACCAAAAAGAAAAACTGAAACCATAACAGGGATCTCTTCCAAATGATGGAAACCTTGTACGCACACAACATGAACTCTCCTTGAGCCTCCACTTACCTTTCACGTGGAGGGTTTCTCCTGGTCTGACCAATTTTCTATCCAGCACAATCACCACTCGGGTGGAGTCCACCTCCTCGAAATAACCGGAACTGATGGGGCTCACGAACAGGGATCTCTTTTTATATTCGATGTGGACGAGCATGTCATTGTTGAGGGGCTCCTCAACAATAGCTTTTCCATCCTTGTCAGTCATGACGGGTTTGGAAATTTCCTCGAACTGGTCAGCGGTGAAGGGTTCCCCCTGCAAAAAGTATTAAATCAAAAAGAAATAAAAATTGCACACACACATATACATATATATATATATACATTTCCATGAACGAGCTGCACTCGGTCTTTTCACCTTGCTTGAAATATTCTCTCAAAGATAAGAAAGATGTAATATATGTAATGTATTAATGTCATTGGATTTGTAACAGTATATTTTTTTTTTGGGGGGGGGGGGGTAAACTGATTGATCTGATTCAGCAAACAACAGTAATATCAACCAAAATCAATGGAGGAGGTTACTCACCCATGTGAATTTGCCCTCGTATATGGTTACTCTGGCACCTTCTATGGGCTTCCCAGTTTTCATGCAAGTCACCCACACGATGCTGGATCCGAAACTCGACCCGACCACTATCGCTTGAATGGAAGACTCCATCAAAACAGAAGCAGTCCTTCCATATCTGAAAATACCCATGAACCATTTTTATTTTATTTTTTGGGGGGGGGGTCAAAATAAATTTTTGTCCAAAACAAAAAAAAACCGAAGAAAAAAGAAAGGAATTCAAATATTGAACAGAAGCTTACTTGCAATATTCATAGGCGACGATTCCAGTTGGCTTCAGAAACTTTGAAATGTCTGCTTCCACGATCTCTCCGATTTTATCGTTTGTTTGAGCAACCACCTCCATCACTTCCAATACGAAAATCAAGTAAAAAAAATACAAGTTAGTCGAACGGATGGCAACCAGACAGCTCTATGGTAAAATCAGTCCCATTCAGATTATAATTTAAGTTTCTTTTTTAATCTGAGAAAATGAAAATAAAAAAAAGTCATTATTTATTTTATTCTCTTCTTTGAAAAACGATTTCATTGAAAACAATTAAAAAAAAAAAAAAAAAGAATAATAATAATAAAATAGCGAGATAAAAGAGAGGGAAAGAAAGGGGAGGGTGGGGGAAACCGTCCTGGATTTCTGGATTCTCAATCATATTTTAGCTTGAAAAAAAAGAAAATTAAAGAAAATACAATTCAAAAACACAGTGTTTTTAAGGGTTTCTCACTTGGATCTTTGATTGTTGAAACCAGTGGATCCGATTGCCCGTATCTGGACAGCTTTGGCAACAGAGCCTTCAGGGATTTGTTCGACAAAATTTGGAAAATGTTGACTTTCGATCGAAATTCTTTGATTTTGCATCGCGAACCGCTGTCCTTCCCTTTCCAAACAGACACAATTTTTTTTCCCCAATCCTGGTCAGCCTCGAAAACCAACGATCTGCAAGAAAAATTTTGCCAAGAAAGCGAAAGTTTTGGGAATCATTAAAGAAAAAACAGAAATAATAATAAAAACGAAAATATCACACTTTTCCATGCACAGTATAAGTATTTTTTTGTAGTTTTTTTTTGGTGCGTTCGGAGCAACAAAACAATTAACCTGAATAAATAAACCAAGAAGCAAACCAAAACAGGACCCGTATCACTGGTTTGCATAGTGAGACTCATGGGGCTCACTAATAATTTTAATTTTTAATAATTTTTTAAATATGATAAGTGAATCCATCATTCAATCAATATGTGTGTATATGTGGTTTTTTTCCTCAACCTCCTTCCAATTTTTATTTTTTTCTGTACGTTTCGTCACGCTGCATTGGTTTGTGATCGGTTGTCAGACCTCGGGTGTTTATCACCAGGGAAGAAGCTTTCAAAGGCAATCCATATCCATCCAGTACAGAATCAGAAGCACTCACACTCAAGCTTTTGAAAAAAACCAAAAAAACCAAGTTTAGTAACCTCTTTTTTAAAATAAAAGAAAACCCCAAAAATTTCCAGGTGTCAACAGTTCTGCTTGTTTTTCCTTTTTCCAATCACAGAAGCCCAAAAAATCGTATAACGGACAAAAAATAAACCACGTTTCGAACAAAACGTTTTGAGCTGTTTCTCCGACCACCCCACCTGTTTCCTGATTTGAAAAGTTCTAACTGTTTCCATGCAGAAAGAAAGGATTCATTTTTTATTTTTATTTTTCAAAAGGAAATAACAAGGAGCAATTGTGTATTTCTGAGTGGAAAAAAAAAATCAATCGTTGGAGGGACCCATCTTTTGGAAAAAAGGGAAATGGAAAAAAAAGCACTCACTTGTATGTCTGACTTGGAAGAATGCTAGCATACATTTGTACTTTTCCTTTGTTTTTCATCGTCAATTTAAATTCAATCTGAAACACAGCAACCAATTTATTAAAAAAAACAGAAGCAAAATAACACCCAGAAGATCGACACTTAGGGAAGTTTATGTTAAAAAAAGAAAACAACTTTCCGGGGGAAAAAAAACAATGACCACAATAACCATATGTATAGTTGTTGATGTTGAAAAGCTCATATAATAAATGACACTAGTGTAGAATGAACTTATTATTATTTACATATATTTATAGCTCATATAATAAATGACACTAGTGTAGAATGAACTTATTATTATTTACATATATTTATTTATTTATTATTATTTCTTTTTCTTTGGGGGGGGGGCCGGGTGCACCTCATCATCTTCCACAGCGAGGCGAATTTGTTTTTTGAATTTGTTGAGATCTTTCTCTCCATTTTCCAGTCCATGGGGCAACCAAATATTGAGAGCCCGGCTGCTGACAAAATTAATCTCCGACGACCTCCTGATTACCAAAAAAAAAAAAAAGAGATATTAAGTCAAAAAGAAAATGATATGTACATGCTGATAGCCTTCAAAAATAGGGAAAAGTTTTCTACCTGATACGCTGGAATAAAATTTTAAAACCCCACCCCCCCCCCCCCCCCCAAAAAAAAAGGGGAAAACAAAAGAACAAAACACGATTGATGATGGGAAACAGAATTTAAAAAAAATTCCATTTTGGACATTTTATCTCAAAAAAAAAAAGAGAGAAAGCGTACCATGGAAGGTTAAACTCCCTGAGCCCTCCAAACGAGGATCTGATTTCCCTTCTCAAGGGACCACTCTTGGAGCCATATTTGACCCCCTCAGCAAGGGAAAGATAAAATCTGATTCGAAACAGCCCAACATTAAGTCTTCTTTATTGAATCCAAGCGAACAATCTGAAAGAGAAAAAAAAAGAAAGAAAAACCCATCTGAACATCGAGAAATCCACCCTCCTCTGGAGGACTGATTCATGTGGCCTTCTTTCTTCCTAAAACTTTCTTTAAGACATGAAGAAGTAAAATATCAGTTTTACTTTCCACAGGAAAGTGAAAATACTCAACAGTAAGTAAAAAAAAAAACATCTGGACATCAAGAAAGTCACCCTGCTCCGGAGATCTACGTGGCCTTCGTTCTTCCTGAAAATTTTCTTTAAAAAAAAATGGAGCAGGGGGCAGTGAAAGATTAATCTTTCTTATTTTCAGGGGAAGGTGAAAATACTCACAGTTTTCCAACGCCCAGGTCTCCTGTTATCGTAACTTCCACACACTCATTCTCTTCTTTGGATCCACCATTGCTTTCACCATCCTCACACTTCACAAATTCAAAAACGAGACACTTTAATCAAACCTTGAAAGAATTAAATAAATTGAACAAATCTTGTGAACCAGGCACAAGATTTTGTGTTCAGTGCATCATTTCATTCCTCCCCTCCAAAAAAAAAAGAAAAAGGATTGGATGTTTTCAGCTTCTTATTGAGAAACTTGAGAAGAAATGCTGAAAACTTTCCCAGTGCTCCAAAGATATCATTGGTCCCCCACCCCCCTTTGTTTTTTTCCTCTCCCTCTCTCTCTCTACTTCAAACAGAAGGATGAACATGCATTTTCGTTCGCTCATGGCAAAAAAGGTCCGGATATCGAATTCTGGGGCTTTTTTTCATTTTTTTTGTGCCGGTTTTAACTTGATATTCTCCTTTTCACCATGATGGGCCAGCTGTTCGTAAAAATAAATGTGTTTTGATTTGTCAATAGGACAATCCATGGTAATAAAAAGAAATGGACGCACGTACCTCCGGGCAAAGGGCCACCGGTATAATAACTTTTGGAGCTTTCTTGCAGGGTTTTGAACTCGGTTCGAGGTCTTTGACAACTTCGAATTTGTCATCCAAAACCTAAGAAAAATTAATAAAAAAACCCTTCAATAATCAAACTTTAATCAAGCCCAAGTCATTCATTTGCATGGTGGCAACAGGGTCGACTTTTTCTTTCTTTCTTTGTTTTTCTTTTCTTTTCTTGATGCAATACATTCTCCCACTTTTTCCTTTTTCTTTCTTTTTTTCTTTTCCTTTTTGTTTTGTTCTTTTATTTGAATCAACATACCTTGAGGTCACTGTTCAGAACTTTAATCGACACAGGGCTGTCGAACCTCAATTCGATCACACCTGCCGACGACAAAATAAGTAAAACAATAACAAAAAAAAAGCCGAAAAACTCCATCTGTTCTCAAAAAGAAATATTTTTTTAAGAAACCTGACATTCCTTTCCTCTGTCTTTTTAATGGGTTTTTTCCACACCGATTTTGGGCTTGTGTGGTGTCTCACATACCATCCGGAGGAACTTCTGGTAAATGATCGGTGTTCAGGCCGAGGTTGGAGTCCCACTCATCGTCCGTGAGGTTTTCGGCTTTTTCTGAAGTCACCCTCCCAAGAGTCATGCTCAATGTGGGGGTCGTCAGATTCAAGCGCTCAGGAACGACACCCAATCGCAAGGGAAGCCCTACCCCAACACCACCATCAAATTAAATCTAACCATGGATCCCACTGTGGTGTTTCATTTTCCAGAATGAATGCATCGAGATATGGTCTATTACAGTGTTGGGAGAAAAGAGCTCGAAACCAGGACATCGCCGCATGAAATGTTAGGAAAAAAAACAGTTTATATATATATGTATATGTGAGTTATTAATTGAGCGAATCTGTTATACTATTGTGGGGAACGAGACAATGAAACACACAAAACAATGGATCCAAAATGTCGACCCTCCCCCCCCCCTCTCCCAAAAAAAAAAGAGTATCACAGGGAAAACTCCAGAGGCGAAAATTATTTCTGTGCGAATAATCTTTCAGTGGAACTTTATTATGATAACCGAGCCGAAAATTCCCTCCCACCATCGTGAGTGGTGAGTTTCTTATTCCACTCGAATTGTATGTCCATGTCGAGCGGCCATCCATCCTCGGGATCCCATCGAGCGATGTAAGTGGTCACCCATCGAAATCGACCAGCGATTCCAGGATTCAAAGTGAATGGCACCTTTGGGGGGCAAAAAAACAGCAATTGTTGAACACATCAACAATACAAAATGAATGAGGCCAGCCAGATGGCCGGCCAGATTGAATTTTTCGAGGTTTTTTCCTGGATGCTGGTGGCCCCCACATCATTGGAGGCTGACAGTCATATGAGAAAACGATCATAAGCAAAGTGAAAGAGGGGGGGGGGATAGTGGTGGTGGTACCTTGTCTTCCGGGAGTTCCTCGGTACCGAAATCTTGACCCAATGCTATCACAGGCCTCGAAAAGACTACCTGCAATCATCGACAACGAAATTCACATGGGGGCATTACACGTGCTCGTCACGCCGTGCGTTTCATCTCGTTATGCCCATCACGTAATGGTGCAGCCCCCAGCAGCCCCTTTGATTCTGCTTGGAATTCGCACAATGTCAACCCCCCTCCCGCCTCGGGGTATCGATTCCAATCGGAAAACGCATGCCGTGCGGCTCCGCCGCCACGGGGAAAAATTCACCCTCTCACCGTCAGAGCTTGATCTCCCTCGACCTCCACTTCATCGATCGCCGTGGAAATGCTCACGGGGGTGGTGGTGACGATCTCCAATGGAAGTTCCTCCGCCAAGAAGCCGCCGCCACTGCCCCCTCCCTTGCGGCCTCCATTATTCTCGTTTTGGAACAACCCCCGCGATTCCGCATCGAAAAACAGTGCCCCGATCGCCAAAAACCATACTGCAACCCCACCACCACCACCGAAAAATCAACCTCAGTATATCCTAACGACCCGAGATCGAGCTATCGTATTGCTAGGAAGGTGTTTTGTTCGCTGAGAATAAATTTCCAAAACTTCATCGCAAAACTTGTATCGAAAACGGCAAATGAACATGGCGCAAGAACTCCATCGTTTCACCTAGACGGGTTCCTATTGCTGGCTTCTGCCGCCAACGTCTCGCCATGTTGCTCGCTTGGATCTTTCTATCCAGGAGGGTTTGCAGGTGAGCGTCAGCGTGTGCCACCATATATTGTCTCTTTGACGGCCTCCGAAGAGGGTGCCAGCACTCCGCCCTGTCAGTTCACGAGGTTTAAAACGAATTAACATTCTTGAGTGGGATGGAGTGTCGACAGCACGGCGTTTTTTGCGATGTCGAGAAATTCTGGGGTGTAAGGACCATTCTGTTGCTTCTGAGAAAGCGAGTACTGTACATGCATGAAACGGTGGCATCTCTTTCACAATGTAATTCGAGGTATGTTTGTTTGTTTGAAAACCGTGGGGTTGATTTTTCTTCGGCATGGATGTTAATTCATATATGAATGCTGTCAGCTTCTGTCGACAGAATGCACAAAGACCACACAAACTTCCATTCAGCTCAGAACAGCAACAGGCAGATGGGTGAAGAACTGAATCACAGAGCAGGCACACCCGGCGGGACTCGAACCCGCAACCCTCAGAGTAGAAGTCTGATACGCTGTCCAATTGCGCCACGAGTGCAAAAACATTGCAAATGAAACGTTTTAGTACCCATGGTTTCCGACTGACCAGAAACGGTTTCTTTTTCCCAGATTCCTTTCTCACTGAAAACGAGTCTGGAGTGTCTGCCCTCAGATCACTGTCAGCACTCACATGCACAGAAAACCCATGCACATTTACTTCCTTCAGTTTGGAGCTCTCTTTTCTCGATTCGTTCACTTATCACCAACACTGTCGTCTCATCATGACTGAATCATGCGGTTGGTTTTGGCTCAACCACAGGGACTGTCCACAGGCATGACACATCCATATCAACAGTTTCCTATTGTTGACATTGGAAATCCCCTGTGGTTAGATTCCAGAAAAGCATCAAAGCAGGTGCCTCCAGCCCCACAAAGACTCTAATCGAACACTCGAAATTGTTCTGCAAAACTGCTCTGGAACAAAAGATGCAACAGGTTTCTTGTGGGACCATGATATGCTCGCATTTTTGCAGTCAGTCATGTTCACATTGTGAAAGAATGGTTGATAGTTCGCCCCCAGGCCTGACTACTCTCAGCTTTGTGTGGGTTTTATAATGTGGTTGGAAGGGGATCTTGGCTGCAACAAGGCTTGGAAACTGGGTAAAAGCCATGACACACAATGGACCACAAACTTGTGAAACACGAGTCCATAAATCTCCTGAATACATGCCAAACAAAATTTTTCCTCAAATTTGAAGAGTGTTTTTAGAAATGGAAAAGTGAAAAAGGCTGGCTAAGCTACAAAAATAGAAAACAGGAAAGAACGGAGAAGAAGATGTGGTGGGAATGTGAGTGCATGTCTGGCTTTTTTAAGCTAAAAAATTCATACGCTTGGAAGGATCCACACAGAATGACCACGTTCAGGGTCGACCCAGCACACCTTTCCCACAAAAATGCAGTATCACCAATCGTTATTATTTTTGGTGTTCTTTTTTTCTTACAAAATAAACGTAGTACTTACTCACACAATGTATTACATAATCACAGTCCTCCTTATCTTTTATTTTTCCCAAAATAAATGCTAGGTCTAAATGAAGAAATAGTTGCTTCCCCACCATATGGTGGGGAAGCATATAATGCATATAATGCATATAATGCTTTAACTAACATAACGTTTCCACAACCAATTATGGAAAAAAGATTCAAAAACGAAATAAAAAAAAAGAAAACCAACACGAACAGTACTGCAGCCATCCATTTTATGCAAGCAAAAACATTCTTATTATTTTCACGACTCTTAACTGTGGGGGGTTAGCCCCATTATTGAACCACAGATTCCCTTATCGCAATTGAAGATAAAGCCGGGTTCACTTATCAAAGAAATCAAAGAAATCGTCCAAATCGTCATCGAAGTCGAAAAAATCGTCAAAGTCGTTGTAGCGGTTGTTAAAAAAACGACGGCCGACACCTCGGGGCACGAAATTCCACCACCACTGCAGCAGCGAGCGTCGATCTGTGAAACGATGTGGAAAAATGTTGATATTCCATGGTTTTTTTGACGATCAATTTAGAAAAAAGAGTTTGAGCTTTACCACACCAGAAACCAGCTTAACGCGAAAATTGCGGTGAAACCGTCGATGGAAGACAGCCTTTCGGGAACTTACGGTTTACAGCTATGCCCGGCTCATCGACCAGAAGAGGGCGGCCATAAACACCGGCTGGAGCAAACCCTGCAACGACGGGGGGGCGAAGAACCAGCAAACGATAAATATACTTCTCAGTTACTACTGAATCCCAACCAAGAAGGCTACTCCAAAGCAAAAGGTGCAACACTTTTCTCTCTTCTAACCAAAACACCACAACGTGCGCATTTCTTTCTTTCTCGGGTGAACGCTGTTTCAAAACAAAAAGGAGCGATCTGAACCGCGCTAAGATTTTGAAATCACCTGCTTCGTCAGGAACGTCGCCAAGCGCGGCGGCGATTAGCGCCGCCAAAAGCAGTGCGACTGCGATCTCGCGTTTCACCATCCGACTCCTCGCTTCTCAGACTGGGTGAGTTTCTTTGCGCTGGAGCAACCAATGGCGACTGTTTGACGAGAAAAGGCAATATGTAATGATTTGAGTGGGTTTGGTGACGGTGGGAAGGGTCTTGAACCTCGAGAATGATGCGACGGCTACTGTGGGAAGTTTTTGAGCTATAGATGATGATACCTCAAGGGAAAAAAAATTTCCGCAATTCCTCCTTGTCAACTTCTTGCTGCCAGCTCCCTTCAGCAATCGTTAATTTATTGCATGCGGTTCTCACACAATTAAGTTTCATTGACACAAGCAAGATCTCAAATATTTTCGGTATTAACCCACTGCATGAGGATCCCACCCAGAAAAGCTGGAGGAGTTCTCTTCACAAAAGGCTAAACATATTAATACTAAATGCCATATTGGTTTACACTTCGAACTGTTTGTTTGTTTGTCCCCAAACCTAACCATTCCAAACCCTCATTAACAAGCATTAATTTGACAGATCATTTTCCACCCACCAAAAAATGGACTGGAAAAAACAAAAAACACAAACTACAGGGGAGAAAGCCCCTCAGGCTGACTACCCAATATAAACCGAACAAAAAAGGGGGGGAAATTTTCCCACTGAGTCCCGCGAAAAGGAAAAATTGGGCGGGAGAAAAACCTCGATTGTAATATGAAAACCGCCCTCTTTTAAGCGAACTACTCCCTCAATCATTCTAAGATCCAGTCCGACTGGATCCCCAACTGGCGTCACCTGTCCCTTCCAGGGATAGCTTTTCGTCCCACCCTGAGTCATTGCGTTCTTTAACCTATCGTACTAACCGTACTAGCCATTAACCCACTGCATGAGGATCCCACCCAGAAAAGCTGGAGGAGTTCTCTTCACAAAAGGCTAAACATATTAATACTAAATGCCCCTTAACTCACAAGTAAGCAGTAAGGAATCAAATACCATGAAAAAAACGGTCCCCAGCTGTCCCTAATAACTACTTAATAAAAGAATTCAGCTCCGCTTTTTCCATGCAAAAAATAACAAGTCGGACTCCGTCGCGACCTGCGCTTTGTCGATATACGACCAAACGGCCGTCGACGATGCAGACCACCCCCCCCAAAATTTAATGTCCCCTTCACTAATCCCTATCGCATACATTGCGGATGCGCCGCCCCGACGAAGAGAGTGATGGCCATACACACACCCTTTAGGCAGTCCACTTGCTTCTCCAAAACTCAAAATGACTCTGGAGAAGCACTTCGCCACAAATTTCGCATCCAATGTAACTGGATCTCCAGGCAACCGCCATAATGAAGCGAGAGGAGACGTCGCCATTTCTTGATCCTGTCCCCAGTTTTCTTTCCGCGCTTTCAAAAATTTTTCAAACGCCCCGAAAACCTCTGGGCACCCCGAACAAGGAAAAAGCCTCGACCGTCGCAACTCAAAAGCATTATGCGATTTGTAGCGCCTCTCAATAAAATGTATCGTGCACTCACCCGCATCCAGTTCCAGATCCTGCAGGCGAATCGCGAACGCCGTATCCGCCCGAGCAAAGAAAAGGAAATCGAATACCATCAATAAAAGATCTCTGACTTGAGGAAGGGTCAAGTCCTGCTCTCGCACCAGGGATAACCAAAAAAGAACCGCCTTGGAAGGTACTGGCGAATGCTGCACTGGAATCCTTTCCGGTGATCGTTCCGCCAAATCCTTGCCCCATCCCGCGATAAACCTTTTGGTAACCTCGTCCGAAAGCTTCAAGGTCCCCAGCATAGTCCACGAATGCATGGATTGGATCGCCGTGAGATACTGTCTCGCGGACCCAGGACTCACCCTCCCTTCCTCTTTCAAAAAGGTCAAGTACTCATAAATCTCCGGGGTTAATACAGGAAACGGGGGTTTCTCTTTGGTAGACTGCATAAAATGCCAAAATTTTCTAAACTTTGCAAAAATAGTGTCCCGTCCAGACGGCGCATTCGATGCGATAACCTTGCGAATCAAATCGGGCACCACATGAAGCCGTAAAGCCACAATCTCAGACGGCCATTGTATATCCACTTCTAGCAAACGCTCCCAATCATACTGTTGCTGTCCAAACTCCTCGTCTAACACTGCGAGGACAATTTGACGAAGGGAATTACCTTGTCCTTCCAGAACCAAACCTTCTTTGGTTTGTTGATAATCCACACCACCGAACGCCAAGGGGGGTACGGGGTCTGGTTGCACGTCCCCGGATGAGGTAAAAATGTCCCTGCTTGGTCCGGGAGCCAAATCCCTCCTTGGGCTAAGCTCATCACTTGGCGACACCACACTGCTCCTGGCCACCACGGCAGTACCAACAGGGCACGAACTCGCGGCAGATTGCTGAGGAAGTCGATAGTTTTCTCCAACAAGCCCCAGGGTGGGTGAACGAACGAAACGCCTCTGTCCCAATCCCTCTGGGAGAGAGCATCTATGCCTGAGCTCTCGCATTCCCAAGTTCGTGAATTGTATTCCTCCACTTGCCGGTCTCTGAGCGTGGCGAACCGGTCTATCCGAACCGGGCCAAAGTGAACCTCCAACTGACGAAAAAGAGCCGGGTTGAGTCTCCAGCCATGAGACTGGAGGCGGCTCAATGCATCTGCCTGAAAATTGTCCTGGGAGGCCACCCAACGCGGGCACATGCGCGCCCCCGTCCGCGTCAAAAACTCGACGATCTGCTGTAATACTGGAACCAGAGTTGGCTCGTACACACGTAGTTTCTTGAGCGCCCAATAGGTTACCCTGGAATCCGTAACCACGGATACCAGACATTTGCCGAGGGAGGGTTCCCAATGCTCCAAGGCGCGCGATACTGCCGTCAGCTCCTTCCAATTGATCGAGTGTTGCTGGTGTTCGGCCTGAAAAAAGCCGTGACACACTGCCCCCTGTGCTCGTCGCTCCCGCTCGTCGGTCTCTACCAAGCCCTTCAACAATGAGGCCCCCCAGCCGGTGAGGGAGGCGTCGGTTTCCAGCGTCCAATGGACCTTCCCGGGTTTCCACCGAGTTCCATTCCAGGCCGCGGGAACGTTTCGCCACCATTTCAACTCCCTCCTCGCGGCTGCAGATATGGGGACCCATGATTTCCAGGTTTTCTTCTGGCCAATCTGAGCGTATAAGTGACTCAGATAGAACCTGGCGGCGCTTAAAGCAGGGCTGGTGCTCTGACAAAGGCCACAGAACGATGCCACCAGTCGGACTGGGAGCTTCCAACGATGTCGGCGCCCCCGATCGAGCAACAACCGTGCCAACCCCTGGATCCGACACAACCTTGTAACCGGTACTCGTAGCAAACATTGATTGGTATCTATTTCTAATCCCAAATGAATCCTCCTCCTGGAGGGCGAAAAATCGCTCTTGACAGGGTGGACTAGTAGGCCTAAAGCCTGGAAAAATTTCTGAATCCACCTGCCCCATCGAGCCAAAACCTTTTTCCCCCTGTATAATGCTAGAAAATCGTCTAAATACACTAAAAGTGTAACGGGAATATCGGCTTTCCAAATTTTCTTCAAAATACCCCCTGGCGGGCAAGCCACTTGCCGCGGAAAACGCAAAAAGGACGACACATCCTTCATTACCTTTGTCCAGACAAAAGGCGAAATACACAATCCAAAAGGTAATGCACAGCATTCGAATAGACGACCATTTACCATAATCGTCAGATATTTCCTCAGCTTGGGGTGGATGGGCACATGGAAGTACGCATGCTTCAAGTCCCATTGGATCATGTGGGCGGCCTCTGGAAAATGCCCAACCGCCGACTGCAGAGTCTCGAACCGGACCTTTGGAACCTGAATCCACTGGTTGATCGGTCGTAAATCCATGATGAGCCTGTAGTCGGGAGAATCGCGTTTCTTGATCAAGAAAGCCTTGGATACCCAGCGATTCGAACGGGCCGGACGCAACACCCCGAGATCCAAATACTCTTGCAGAATCTTGTCCCATGCTTGACCAGTTGCCCCCTCCATCACTGAATTCCCCTCGTGGAAGGGGGGTGGTGGTCCTGAGATCCAATTCCAATCCACCCCCTGATGCAACCATTTCATTGTGCGCCGGGAAGCTCCCATACGTCTCCAAATCGTCAACCGCTTCCTCGGCTGATTGAAGAGAAAAGTCGTCTGATCGCGAACTGGCCATCCCGATGGCGGCCTATACCCCATTCACTTCTTTTGGTGATTCTGATTCTGCGGCGGCTGCTGCTGCTGAGCCCCAGAATTCTCGCCCTGTCCTTGCTGCGCTCCTTTACGAGAACGACCTTTTTTCTGATCCCCCCGAGAGGGCGTAGTAGCGTGCTTAACCTGCGCCCGCTGCAACTGCTCTCGAAACGAGCCAAAATATTCGTGGGCCACTGGGGCAGAATATCCACGGAACTGAGCTCCCTGTAATCGAATCTGGTTCTGCAGACCTGCTGCTGCACCCGGAACGTCTGGATCTTGAGAACCCCGAGTCTGTAACACCTGCCACTGGGCAACAGCTAAATCCAAAGTGCGCACTTGCGCTGACACAATCGGATGGATATGTTCACGCAAAGCCTCTGGTACTCCAGGATGCGCCAAGAACCCAACCAAATTAGCTGTGGTCACAAACAGCGAATACAATACCGGAGCTGTATTCGCAATCTCCTGCCAGAAGCCTGAACGCTTGCCCAAAGTCGATTGTAGTTCCAGACCGTCCGATGTTCGTCCAAAATCAAACCAAAGCCCCAAAGTCACTCCTGTCGAAGGAGCCTCGACCGGGTTATTCGCCGCGGGCAAAAGGGTAGTATCCGACAATTGTCGATACAGGGCCAAATCTTGTGGGATAGAAACTCCGTAATTTCGAGCTGCTGTGGTATACAACGGTAAAAGACGATCCATCCAGATGGATCAAAATGAAAACAACACAACCCTCTGGGTTGGGACGCCGCGAGCGGCAGAAAAAACTATCAGTTCGAAGAACCAACACTTTCTTTGGAGATCCAAAGAAAGAAAAACCTCGATTGTAATATGAAAACCGCCCTCTTTTAAGCGAACTACTCCCTCAATCATTCTAAGATCCAGTCCGACTGGATCCCCAACTGGCGTCACCTGTCCCTTCCAGGGATAGCTTTTCGTCCCACCCTGAGTCATTGCGTTCTTTAACCTATCGTACTAACCGTACTAGCCATAAAATTTTGAAACATGAAAAACAAGGCACTGGGGATTTGAACCCCACATGTGACTGTCCCATTGACAAATGCCTTTTTCTTTTTTTGAGAAAGAAAACTCACAAGACAAATCTTGTGAGCAAAGAAAACTCATCACCCCCCCCTGATAATAACAAAAAAAAGGAAAGAAAAAACCCTCCCACAACCCTCTCACTCCCCAAGCTAAATATATTTAGTAACTTTTTTTGGTCGGCTGCGTTTCTTTTTTTTTTTTTTGTCTTTTCTTTTTTTTTTGCAGCGTTTTTTTTTCAGACACAAAGTGCATCTTTTTGTCTTTTTTTTTGTCTTTTTTTTTCTGTCCCTGTACAGACCAAACATGTTTGGTTGAGGAACTTTTTGCTGACTCAAAATCCTAATACTGAGTTTTATAAACTCCACAAAACACAAGGTGATAATATCATTCCCCCTCCCTCCCTCCCTCCCTCCCTCCCTCCCTCCCTCCCTCCCTCCCTTTTTTTTCTTTTTTTTCCTTTTTTTTAACCCCCTTCCCATCCTCGTTATCGACGTTTTTACTCCTCGCATTCCCATCCATATTCCTCCTCCAGTAAGTCAGTCCCTGTAGAAAATATCCAGCTCCCCACCCGCTCCTGCACCTTCTCTGTCAACTGGGCGCTTGAAAGGTCAATGCTGTTTTCTCTCCCTGTTCATCAGACAAAAGAATGTGCGTCACAAGAATATTCATATATCAATATGGTTCTGCCCACTGATTGTTGTTATCGGGGCAACTGAGGATAAACGTCCTGGCGCTGTTTGATGAACAAAATCAGACGCAAATCACCTCCACAATAATCCTCAGAATCCCTCTCCAACATTCGTTTTCAAAGTTTGATTCAAACAAACAAAATAGCAACAAAAAACCTTGATTCCATTGGCAAGGGAAATGTAGACATGTTGCAAGGATACTATCAAGCAAGAAAGCAAGGTTATCAAAGCAACTCACCGTATATCCCCATCAGAGCATCGTTCATCATTATGAAGATTTTGAAGGTCATCGCTTTTTGATGGTCCGTGTTCGCCTCCACTGCCAAAATCCTGTGTGCTGGGATAGGTCCATCGCCAAAACTCATCCGATACAGATCCAAAGCAGAGAGTGAAGCAAAAGTGAAACCCTCCATCCACTTGGCAATCCATCGGTAGAGTGCGTAGTTCCCAAATGGCTCCACATCTGCATGTCCGCCCTGAATTGCCAGGTGGTGGGATTACACAGTGTTAAAGAGGGCACACAACAACTGTTTCAACAGGACAAGGCTTATCACCCAAAAAGGATCCTTTGCCATTTTCTGGCGTGATGATTCATCTCAGATGAGGAAGTAAAATCAAGGCCTTTCAAGACAGCACCCATCTTGCATCTTGTGTCGTCACTGGCAATCATTACCTCTTCTGTGGTTTCCTGGTTGTTTTTTTCTTCCGCCGCGATGATTGCAGCCGAATCACCTCCGACGTCTATGACGTCCGACGACGGCCGCCTCGACCGTCTTCGATGGAACGCCTGGCCCAATGTGCAAAGTGCTGCCACACAGCTCAGAAGGAGTCGAATTCCCATTGTTTGCAGGTAAGAATCTCTCGTCAAGATCGAAAAGTGTTTGACTGGCGCGCGCAAGTTTGCCTGAACGAGAGGAAGAAGACGTCGTCAGAATCGTTTTTGTTTGGGGGCATGATCACGTGGGTGCGAAATGTGGAGAGACAGAAACACTTTTCCAGACCGAAAAAAAACCGGCTGGGTTTAAACCCAACAGGCAACAGAGTTTTTCTTCTACACAGGTACAAAAACGAAGCGTGTAAAAGGGTGAAGCTGGTGCCTCTCCCCTGACTCGAAATTCTGCTGTTCTTATCTGTATTGTGTCTGTTGGATTCGACCACTTCCCCGCAAGCACACCATCCACCCCCTCCCTGAAACGATTGTATGGAAGGCCAAGAAATATACATAGATATCTTTGTGTGCCAGTTTCATCAATGGTGTACCGAAATAAGGCAGAAAGTCACTGGCCATCCAACTTGTAGCCGCACTGGCTATAGTTTTCGAATGCGTGAGAAAGCTGTGTTGGACTCAGATTTTATAGAATTTCAGTGCTAGTGTGAACGTGTTTTCCGCACGACTGCATTGCTTTTTTGCGCCACGGGGTGTCCCCCCAAACAAGTTGTTTCGACAAAAGAAAGAAAGTGAATCCGCTTAATTATGACTCTCCACGCACGCCTTTTGTTGGGGTTGCCACGAATGCAGGGCTTCTTAATCCTTCAACTGTGATTTTCGCCCATTTTCAAATTTCCTCTCACTTGAAAGGGTTTACTGAATGTGGCTGTATCAAGAAAGTAGAAAGGAAACGAAAATTAAAAAGTAGGGTGCAAAACTTGCTGAATAACTCAGTAATATGTGCACGCGTGAAAAAAAAATTCACTATAGGAAGACCCGCTCTGTGCGGCGTTATCCGAATCCCGGTGGAGGGTCGTCCAGTGTGAAAGTCGCGAAAAAGAACTTGAAACTCCACAGGAACGGTTGGTTATACCTGGGTTCGACTCCCAGGCGTTCCCTTTCCCATCTGGGGCCGAGAAAGTATGGTCGCCGACAAAGTCGTCGTCGACCCTTGCCTGGTTGGAAAAGCAGAGCCGCACAGGGAGCTGCGCGGGGGCGTCATGCCGCACAGGGAGCTGCGCGGGGGCGTCATGTCGCACAGCGCCCTGTGCGATGTCACCATAGGGGAAATTCATTTAAAACAACGCACACACACAAGTGCCCCAGTCCCCGAATCCCAAATAGCCCAATTGTTTATCAAAACCAGGTCCCAGTGAACCCATAAAATCGACAGAAAACACCCATAATCCCGCGTACCCCGCACAGAAATGCAACCACCCCGCACAGTCTCCCACCACCTCGCGTACCCCGCACAGAAAAACAGACCCACGCACAGGCATTCACCACCTCGCGCACCACAGAAAACGAACTACACGCGCAGGCACCCACCACCTCGCGCCCCCCGCACAGAAACCAAAAAAAAACCGCGCACAGGCATTCACCACCTCGCGCACCCCGCACAAAAAACGAACTACACGCGCAGGCACCCACCACCTCGCGCACCCCGCACAGAAAACAAAAAAAAAACCGCGCACAGGCATTCACCACCTCGCGCACCCCGCACAAAAAACGAACTACACGCGCAGGCACCCACCACCTCGCGCACCCCGCACAGAAAACAAAAAAAAAACCGCGCACAGGCATTCACCACCTCGCGCACCCCGCACAAAAAACGAACTACACGCGCAGGCACCCACCACCTCGCGCACCCCGCACAGAAAACAAAAAAAAAACCGCGCACAGGCATTCACCACCTCGCGCACCCCGCACAAAAAACGAACTACACGCGCAGGCACCCACCACCTCGCGCACCCCGCACAGAAACAAAACAAAACCCACACACAGGCATTCACCACCTTGCGTACCCCGCACAGAAAAACAAAACACGCGCACAGAAACTCGTGAACAGCGCACCGACACTGAAACCCTCCGCACACAGCTATTTCTTGTTACGAGAGGAACGACGTTTTGGGGACGGCGAGCGTTCGCCCTCGGCCGACTTCTTCTTTTTCGTCCGCGTTTGTTTCCCTCCTTTGTAGATCTCCGACCTCCCCCTCTTCGTCTTTGTGGTGTCTTCATCCACTGTCTCGGTGAGGTTTGGGTCGTAGTCAGGCTGTGCGGCGTCGGTGGGTGGAGGTGCGGTGTCGTGAGAGCCCTGTGCGGGGTCCGGCTGTCCCTCCAGGGCGGCGGTCGACAGAACCCGCCCGACCCCCAACAGCAGTCATCGCAACTACTCGCAATTACGGGAGCGCAACAGACAGAAATTTAGTGGTTTTTCGAGCAAGAGCCGCCGTCTAAGGACCTGGTCGCAAACCTTGCCCCGTCACGTCGCCAATATAGCTGGAGGAAACCCAAACAATCCAAAGCCAGTGCTGTCAGCATTAGGGCCCTCGCGATCACTTTCGCGACCGCTCGAGAAAGGTCCAGCCGTCGAGAGACCCGGGCCGTTGACAGGGTGGCATGGAAAAGCGGAGATCCAGAAACAATGTTGTATTTTCGAGACCTCGAAACCCGTTTCTGCAGGGAAGCAACGAAGCACGAAGCTGTCCGAACAAACGGGGGGCGTACGCGATGGGGGTTTGGTGAAGAAACCGACGGGCTGGGGGCAAGACCGAGGAAGGTGCACCTCGTGGTGCAGTTCATTGAGATGTACGAGGCTGAAAACAGTGTTAAGGAGCGTGAAAGCAGGTTGAGAATAGTTAAAGTATTGAGTTGTGTCCAGGAAACCCCCAGAAAATGAAAAGAAATTGTGGAAATGGATGGTGGGTTGTAACTTGATTTTTGTGGAGGTGTTTTGTGGCTGATACAGGTGGTTTACTCTTTTTTGAAAGCCAGGCAAGCTCATGGGTCCAGTTGTGTTTTGTGAAGTTAGGGTCAGGATGTTTTGTTGGGGATATGTGTGTGTCATTTTTGCTCCTGATTGCATGGAGATCCTTGTCTGTGCAGGTGCTGAAACGGTCCAAGAGGCACTGAAGGAAATGAAGACATGCAGAACTGAGGTCGACTCTTTGGGATCTCAGCTTGCTGCCATGGAGTCAGGAAATGCCAATGAGGTATGCATGGGATCATAATTTGCTGCAAGGTTTTTATTCAGATATGCTGCAAGATCATTCCCAACCCACCCCTCAGATGAACCACAACAATAGGACATCGAACATTCAATTTGATGCATATGTGTTCACGCTATTGAATGTATTGTGTTTCCACAGGCAATACCACCAGAAGACATACGTATGGTTATGGAAGGTTTGCCTGGTTCTCCTGAGTACGTTGGGGAGTTGAGAGACAAAAAGAGAGAGAGAGAAGGAGGTTCCATGAAGGATGCCATCAAGACATGATTCCAAACACAAAGGACCATGTTACCATCCCACAGAAACTATTCTAGACTTTGGGAGATTCTACAACAGTTTGTGTATGTTTTTAGAAGCTCCAAGGACAATGGAAATTAGAGGGGCTCATTGGGTTTTTATTCAACAAACTTGACACAACCTAGTGGACATAAATTGTAGTTATGAATGCTGATGTAAAACAAATGATTTCACACAAAAACCATCCCTGTACACGGTAGCATCACCCCCTTATGTGCAGCCTTCATTCACCCCCGCACGGGCCTGTACCCGTTTTGGCCCATTCTGTGCGGCCTTCATCCACCCCCGCACGGGCCTGTACCCGTTTTGGCCCATTCTGTGCGGCCTTCATCCACCCCCGCACGGGCCTGTACCCGTTTTGGCCCATTCTGTGCGGCCTTCATTCACCCCCGCACGGGCCTGTACCCGTTTTGGCCCATTCTGTGCGGCCTTCATCCACCCCCGCACGGGCCTGTACCCGTTTTGGCCCATTCTGTGCGGCCTTCATTCACCCCCGCACGGGCCTGCACCCGTTTTGGCCCATTCTGTGCGGCGTTATCCAACATCCCCGCGCAGACCCCTGTTCACCACGCACAAACTGAAAAAAGACACGTACCTGTTTTGGCCCGTTTTGTGCGGCACTTTTTCATCCCCGCACAGCCGCTGACGACTTTGCCACATTCGAACCCCGCACAGGAAAACAAAAACCCCGCACAGTGTGCGGCTCTTTAGTTCCTGAAACCCCCCGCAGAGGAGAACCCCGCACACACAAATGTAACCCCGCACAGTGTGCGGGGTTTAGGATCCTGAAGACCCCGCACAGGAGAACCCCGCACAGACAAATATAACCCCGCACACTGTGCGGGGTTTTTGTTTTCCTGTGCGGAGTTCGAATGTGGCAAAGTCGTCAGCGGCTGTGCGGGGATGAAAAAGTGCCGCACAAAACGGGCCAAAACAGGTACGTGTCTTTTTTCAGTTTGTGCGTGGTGAACAGGGGTCTGCGCGGGGATGTTGGATAACGCCGCACAGAGCGCTTTTTCCTATAGTGATTGTTGATGGCATTTAAAGAAAGGATTGATTCTGCAGTTTTGACTTCAAACGAACAACCCTGGGTACGTCCTTGAATGATCAATATTCAAAAAAAAAAAAACAATCTTCCACTATCCAACAGATAACTACGATACTTTCTATCTAGGAACGTTCAAATCAGTCGATCATTGTGTAAAGATTTCTGGAGGAGGGGGTTGTGTTGTTGAGTGGGTGCTTTGCTGAAAGTTTTTTTTCTGTTGCAGAGGTATGTTTTGAGTGAACTCCGCCTTTTCCTTTGATCCATATTGCTCCCGCTGCTCACTTACAGCGAACAGGTGGAGTGGTTCCAAAAATACCAATGGAAGAGGCCGCCGGAGCTTTGGGATGGTCATTGACGGAGGAAGAATTGAAAATCCTGGACGAAATTAGTGAGAATATACTATCAAAGAAGTGAAGTAAACAGCTGCTTACATTTAATCAAAGTACCTTCGTTCTTTTAACCACCACCATGTTTGATCTATCCCATGTTCTGATCCTATAAGATGACTCCGTCTAATCAATCACGAGCTACCTTCCCATCAATTCTGACAATACCACAAAACCAAGGGGCACCCTACGAGAGCTGATGATGGTGGCCACCAATGCCAGCCATGTCTGGAGTGTGGCCCCCAATTTTGAGATGCTTCAACTTGTTTTCAGCAATCTGAAACAAGCTGGAACGATCGAGGGGATGGTTGACAGTAGGTACTGCAGCTATACCTTTTTTTCCATATAGAACATACTGGACTCACACATCCACCGGGACAGCAAAGGAGGCAGTAATCCCAATTCATCATTGATTATTTGATTGATTTACCCCCCCCCCCCAAAAAAAAACAACAGCGTCAATGCAATGTATCAAAATAACGAAAGAGAGATTATTCGTTCTCACTCAGGCCATCCATCTGTTGCACGTTGCTCAGGTGCCCAGGACAGTACGAACCACTCCAACCACTCTTGCAGAAAATGCAAAGGGGAGGACAAGAAACAGGAAAGGTCCAAACAGCTGGGACGACCATGAAGGGGTCGGAGGGGGATTCGAACCCCCGATTTTCGCGATAGTAGGAGATCCTCGAATGCGACGTCTTGACCAGGCTAGACCACCCGACCCGATCACTTCAAGTCCCCCAAAAAATAAATCCCTAAAGAAAAATAGCAACGTTCACCGTGGAATCAGCGTGCACGCCCGTTCTAGACCACTTGTTCATGAAAACCATTCACTTCATCAACCCTGTTCTTTTTTCTTCTTTTTCAAAAAAACCTGGAAAAAAACAATCAATCGATTACAGCAAAAAGAGGCCATCACCCCCCATAATGCCGGAAAAAAACAACGCCCCTCGCCATTTCTTTCATATTTTTTACCACTATGGAGTATCCTCCAGCCCTGGCTCTCTTTTCGAAGTCGACTCCTGGCTATCCCTGATTTGGGGTAAACAGAATATTCCCCTCGGACACCACCAAAATCCACCTGGCGGCGGTGAGGGCGACGTTGGGCGTCAAAAAAAGCTAGTCATCGGTACAAACAATTACGATCCGCACCACCTGTCCTCGGCGATGGCACCCGTCAGACGTCCTTGCGGCACCCTATAAAGATCAGTGTTGGATGCTGTTGAATCATGAAAATAGCTCGTTGCATCTGCAGGCACCATCGACCGCTTTTCACCGCAGCGCGTTTGTTCAGGAATCTAAACTTGAGAAGGACTGCTAGACCAATGGCTCATCAAAAGATCCTGGCCCTTCTGCTTCTGGCGGTATTGGTTGTCGCCGTCGTTGGTGATGTTTCCGAGCGAAAGCCTCTGACCAGAGGTAGGTTTGATTCGTTTATTACGTTTTGTTTTGACGATGCCTCCCTTTTGATATTTGGCGGTGATCAAGCTCCGTGAAAAGACTCTTCAAAGAAAGGCTATCGATTTCGCTCAGGCACGTTTGGATCCAATATTGGTTGGTTGGGTAGACCAGCAGTTTCTGATGCTGAGGTTTTTGGGAGCGAGTGGCGGTTGATTGCAAACTGATGAGTTCGCAATGATCGTTTTGCTGTCTTGAACGCTGAGCTGGGTTTAAAGCTTGTGTTACTTTCACGACTTTCACTGATATTTGAAAGAGCATTGCAAGCTATCGGGTTTCAGTTTTCTCGATCGACTGCGCACGGTCCTCAGGTTTCTAAAATTCCTTTTGTTTTGGGAAGACTTTCAGCCCCCAACGCACGTGATCAGCATCGTGGTGCCTGCCTGGTGTTTTTTTGTGTTTATCGAGTGAGGGAGTCTCAGTCCAGCGTTTCTTACTTCGTTTTTTTTTTTTTGCCTAGGAGGCCGCAAAGCTCTACAGGTTTTGTTGGACGATGTTTCGTCCGGCGACGATGTCCAGATGGTCGACCACGGAGGTTGGGATGACGACGACGGCTGGGGCGGATGGGGCGGCTGGGATGACGATGGCTGGGGCGACGACAAGTAGAGCAGCTCCTATCCTGCTGTTGGGCTGTTGAGACAGCCGCTTGTATCCAGCGTTTGCTTTTTTCCCCAAGCGCAGTGTCCAGTGGTTTGGATTGTTGAACTCAGCGTTGCTTTGCTTTTTTTTGGTCTGAATAAACACCGAAAATATTTTTATTTGTGTTTTTTTGTTGTGTTTCCGAATGAAAAGGAAGAACTGGCAAAACACCGAACTCAAACTCTTGGAACTCTTTGAAAGAATAGATCTGTGCAAACATATAATATTAGGTAAGATTGGTTAAGAGAGGTATATATGGAGCTTGTTGGCAAGCCTTAAGGCTATTTTTGTTTCTCGCCGATATATTGGAATCTTGTTGTTAGGTTATATTTGTGAGGGGTGTGCTGCCTGCAGGGTGTTTTTTGTCCCTCGTTGATAAGTAATGATTAGGCTATTTAGGTTTACGATGCTTCTGTGTTGATCTGGATCAACTTGTTCGATGGGTTTGGAAAGATATTTCAGAAGGTGGTATATTGTTTTTAAAAGAAATTGCATTCATATGTTCGTGTCTGTACCTGTGCTGCCTCTGATTACGTGTCCTTATCAAAAAAAAAATAAAATTGAAACGGTATAGGCAAATCAGGTTCCCAATGATTTCTCTGACCCTTGTGTTGCGGCCTGGTATCAAAATGAAGCCAAGAGAGTTTCCTTGTGTTGAAACTTGCTTGGAACATTGAATTTTCAAGACTTTGTTCGAAGATGGATAAGGAGCAAAAAGAGTTTCCTGTTTAAGAAACCGGTTGCTGAAATCTTTGAAACAAGCTTTCAACCGCCGCCTGCAGTTTCCTGATCGAGAAACCGGTTGCTGAAATCTTTGAAACAATCTTTCAACCGCCACCACAGTTGGTGACGCGGGGTCACCAGACCCGTCCGCGAGACATCCGAGTGTAGAGGCCAGAGGCCTGTGATGCATGGATCCGAGAGTTTGCTTTTTTGGAGCGTTCCCCCGACGCTTTTTCTTTTGATTTTTTCTTTTGTGGAACCTTCGCGTGTAATCTTTTGTATATCTTTTTGTATCTATATTTTTTCTTCTTCCCATCTCCCACAATTTCCTAAATCTTGTACGGCTGCTATTTACAGGTTTTCAACACCACTCGTAAAAAACCCAACGAACTCGAGTCCCAACCCACACAAAAGGAAACGGAATTCAAATTTCAACGAACAGATCAACAAACAGTTTATTATTCATCCCCTCACGATCAAACTAGACGAGAAAACCGACGTGAAATCATGTCGTGGAGGAAAAAAAATCCAACGAGGGACACCCCTGCGCCAGAACCTTGATCTCGTGGTCAAATATAACGCCAACCCCACCGAGCAACCCCCGCCGGAAAACGGCCGATAGTAGCAGTAGAAGTGGCGCGCCGAACGGGAAGAAGCGAAGGCTGGCGATCAGTCTTAGATATTTCCCGGTGCGTGCAAGGAAAAGAGGCCGCACAATCCTTGGAGTTACGCTGGGCCAGCGGGGCCCCAAAAAATCACATCCAGACACTCGACGGTCGCGGTATCAGTACTTTTTTTTGGGATCGTTTTTTTGCTTACGATGTACTTGGAAATTCCCAGACAGCCCAAAAAGGCAAAACCTCCATGCAAAGGGCAGGGTAGGCGGGTTTTTCGCGTTTGGTGCGAGCCAGGGCGGAAACCACCTGCGCGGTGCTTTGCTGGGCTGAGTAGGTATATACATATATTTTGTTTGCGGACGTTAAAAGCGAAAAGGAAAAAAAAAAGGAAACACTGGAAGGCGTCGTCCGACCGTTTGAACAGAGACCCCTCCAAAGAGAAAAAAAAAAGAAAAGGAACGAAAAAGAACCTGGACGTAAACGTCCCGTGCATTCGGGGTGCTCCCCCAGACGCAAGGATTTTTGAAAAAAGAAAGAAAGCGAAAGATAGGCACGGGCAAGAGAACGAAACCAGGGGATTGCACAGGTTCGTCGTTTTTTCCCCCCGTTGGGCTCGGCGGTTGGAGAGCGCCTGGGTTGGTGGGTTTCTTCGACCGTGGATTTGGCGAGCGCTGGGCGTTGCCAGTCGCCATCCACACCGAGAAAAGATCTCCGAAATTTCACAGTCGCTTTTACTTTTTTTTTTCCTTCTTCGTGTGGTTGCCCTGAAGCGTGGAGCGCTGTTTGGGGTGGGGGAAATACCTTTTCGATTGCCGGCTTGGCCTGAGGCGCGGTCCGTTTGGTTGACGCCGCGCTTATCAGTAGAAGACTTTCCTTTGCACCTGGTGAGGGAGATCTGTGCGGTCGGGATTGCGACCCGAATAAGGAGAAAATTGAGTCCGTTACGCCCCTCGTGGTGGCGAGCGGAAGGAGTGATGTACCTCGTGGTGTAGGGCAGCCCGGTCGCTTCATTTTTCCATGTCGATTGCCCTGGGTTCGCCAGTTTATTGGCCTTTTGGTTTTATAGAATCGTTCGCGGACGTCGCGTTGCGCGTTCCTGAGGGGATCTTTTTGTTTTTTTTGGTTCTGATCTGCGTTTCTCGGCCGGTTTCGTTCTTTTTCGTGTCTTTCCGTTTCCTTTTTTCGCCCAACGTCGTTCTTTCGTTGCCGACGGCAAGGGTTTCGGCTCGGCGTCCGTCACTCTTTTTTTGGAGCTTTGGTATTTTTATGATTCGTCGCGCGAAAGGTGGCGTCGAATTTCGTGTGACGGACGGAGGGGGTCGAATTTCCTTGCTATCGCATTTTGTCGGGTTTTGATTCACGTCGCGACGCCCCCTCCCCGACATTCGTCTGTTAAACGCTGGTTCTGTGCATATGGAAATAAAGAGTGAGGCTCAGTTGTTTTTTTAACCGTCAGTTGACACATTATAGAGTGGAAAAGTAACTATAGTCTTTCCAAGTGGAACAGGATTAGCAAGTTTTAGCATGGCATGTTGTGTTATGGTTTTGTTTTGTTTTTTTTCCCTCTCCCAATCCGTTAGTGGGATACTCTCCGTTTTAGTTCAGTTTTTTGTTTCATGCTTGAATCTGGTCGGAAAAAAAAAAGCTCGAAAATAGAAGAATGGGCCGCCTTATTTTTATTTTGTTGGATAATAATAATACTTCTTCGAAGAGTTTTTCCCCCCCCCCTCAGCATTTAACGGAGGCCGAAACTCTTTCGACCCATAGATACTAAATCATCCACCCTTCGCTTAGCATGCAAATCCCTCACATCCCATTCTGTTCTTTCCATGCAGGCCTTTTTTTATTATCGAAATCCCCCCCCCCCCTCCTCCTCAAAAAGAAAAAAAAAACGTTAACCCGATCTTTCTTCCTGTATTTTAATCAGTGGCGGCTTTTATTTTGTTTCATCTTTATCTTTGTTTTTTTATATCTTTTTTGTGTGTGTGTGTGAACTTTTGCAGGGGTGTGTTGAAGGATGATGCAAGCTCAAGTCGCAAGGCTCCCTAGCGCCAGGTCCAACATTCCTTCTCGGCCCGTGCCCAGCCGCCGGGAGGGCTTCGATGAGGTACCGATCCTCCCCCCAGCTCAAGATAGCAACAGTTTAGACGACCATCCAGCAAAGGCAGCCGACAGGAACCCCCAATCAGTGGGGTACCTTTCCCGCCTGAGACGCGTTACCAGTAGAATTCCAAGGCCCGGTCAATCAATGGTGGGTAAATAAATAAATAACCAACAGGTCGATCACCCAGCTGAAAACCAAGCGAAGCAGCATCAGGGTTGGTTTTTAATTGTGTTTCGACCGGGCGAAGTAGGATAGGGTTGCTTTCTGATTGTTTTTTGGTCGGAACGGCTCCGGAGTTCGATTGGGGGCTGGATGGCACGACCATCTTGCAGTTTTAGTTGCACTGGCCTGAATTTGTTTTGCTTGTGGGTCCAGGACGAGAATGACAAATCCGAAGCACCGAACGCAGGAGATGTCAAAAACGGTGGCCATAGACTGTCTCACGGGTACTTGGAGCAGCTCTCCCCCAAGGGCATGGACCCTGGACGATTCGCTTCAATCTGCGAAAAATTCGAGGCAATGCAGCTCGACGGGTCTGTCGGTCCGGAAACCGACGCCAAGGAAGAAGGTGCTCTTAGAAAGTGTAGATCTAGCATGGGTCGACGAGGTCAAGGTGGCGGGAGGGGGGGTGGTAGAGGTCGTGGCCGGGGTGGCTCCCGAGGTCCTCTCCGGAGCCAATCAGCGAGATATGCGATGCTAGATTCGGTGGGATCCTTTACTGGGGTCAGCAGTCCAAGCAAAGGCGTGTGCAGGAAGCCGACCGGGAGGGATGGTGAGTCCAGATACGGAGCCGTCGCTGAGGCGGGGGTGTTTGGTAACATGTACGTGCTGAATGCGGACGATTCCGATGGGGGCTTGGACGAGGATGTTGGGAGCGAGGTTCTTTCTGGAGAAGAAAGGGGCTGGTCATCTGAGATGCAGGAAGGGCGGGGGTTTGGATCCGGTGGATTGAGAAGTTGCTCAGAATTAGATAACACCGACGACAGTGACGGGGGGATGGGCGCTGTGCGGTATAATGACGACAGTGCTAGGTACCCTCGTCCATTAGCAGATCGACAATGGAAAGAAAGGGTCGAGAGGGAGGCGGCGGCTGTGACTGTGACTGCAACTGCTCGGGAGGACCCCGATCCGGAGGCCTGCACCAGGGAAGTTCACGTGACTTCGCCAGTTACCCCGGTTTTGGAGGACAGGCTGGTTTCCGTGGAAGAGGTCGATGGAGAGAACTCCTGCAGGGATGCGTCGTTGGAGTGCGAGGATGCTTGTGAAAATGGTTCAATAATGGGGGTGCCCAGTGATTCGCATGCCAGTGATTCCAACCAGGCGGCAGACTCATCCGAAAGCCATCCCAAAGGGGATGCACTCGGAGGAGGGCGTGATCAGGATCGTGGTTACCAAAATTCTGAAGGACTATGGCACAACGAAAAAGCAATGATGGAATTGGGGGAGGAGGAGGAGGAGGAGCGGGGCAGCGAACAACAAGGCGACCACCTCCGCTCGAGCATATCTAGCACGGTGGCGGCTGTGGATGAGCTGAGGGAGCAACTGACGGCTGGTGCCGGCATGGCCTACCGATCCAACCCTGAACCTCGAATCCTCGAAGGAAGGAGTGAGAAGAGTGACGAGGAGGAGGAGGGGGGAAGGGAGGGAGAGGCCATCCCGGGGGTTCGCAGGTCGAACTCGAAGGGGCAGCAGAACGGCTCGTTCGACTCCATGTGGTCTGTGGATTTTCCAGATCCGGAAAATCCGGCAGGGATCATTTCCCCAGCAAGCGATTTCGTGGAGGTTTTCAACTCCTATGGGTACAGCGAGGACATGCCGTCTTCCCTGTTCACCAGGGATGCGATGGATTCGGTGGGTATCGACAAAGCTTGGGACCATCTGTTTCCTAGACAGTCGACACGGCCGCCCACGACGGAGCCTGTGGAGGAGGCCTCCTCCGACAATCGAAGTCGATCCGCCGAATCTCGGGACGATACCTATCTGGAGCTGGAATGCTGCCTCGGTCATGAAATATCGGAAAGATTCCCACAAGTACGTACAATGTCCTACGGCATTGGGTGGTTGAACTGCCATGCCACAGTGACACTTTTCCAAACCTGAAATGGAATCAGGGGGCTGGCCTGATTTTATGGCCATTTTACTCCTCTTTTTCTGGACATTTTCAAGTAGCCTTGCGATTATCTGTTTCACTCTTTTTTTTTCCCGACGACGTTTTTGCCGTTCCAACAAAAGGATGCCATATTTTTCAAAAATGGAAAAAAAAGTTGGAAAGGCAGGTGAGAAATTACGGTGATTGTTTCTGTTGAGAACCTGGCACCTTTTTTTTTCTTCTTAAATCCTTTGTTTTCCCCTCTTTTCCCCGTCCAGGGTCTTAGTCATCAAATGCTGTATCTGGGATCTGCACCCGAGTTCACTTGCCTGGACGATGTTGCTCTGGAAAGTGCCATGGGCAGCATGAGCCAAGCGAAGGCATGGACGACAGAGTGCGACCGGACGGTGTTTGACCAAGGAGAGGCGTTCGTTCACGAAGAGGAGTGCCAAGCGTCTTGCAGCACACCCGATTCAGAAAGCACCTACTGCAGCGCTGTGAGCACCAGCTCCAGGGAAAATGAAAAGTGAGTGCGCGTGCCATTTTATATAACTTTTTTAAATCTATCTATCTATTTTTTTATTTTTATTTTTGGCGGCTACAGTTTTGAAAAATGAAAACGAAAGTAATATATATATATACATAAGATATGTATGTATCCTGAATGTATGGATGGGTACGTCATTGTAAAAAACATGTCGGTGTGTTTTTTTTTAAAGGAGATTTGGAGATCCGCTTCCCTTTCTGGACCCTGTGTTTCAGTCCATGCGGTCAGAGTATGCCAATGGTCAAAACAGCGCAGGAAGGTGCAGCTACAGTTGGTCCGGGGATCCTTGGAAAAACTTGAGGCTGGCATGCGCTGCAGAAAAGATTCCACATTCAGCCAGAGACACCTTCAACAGGTCGGCTCGACGCAGGTGACCCTCCTGTTCATTTATTTGGATGTTTAAAAACAAAAGGAGTGGTGCAGAAATATGAATTTTAATAATCGTCTCCCATTCTGGGACGAGAGCAAAATGGACTCGTTTTTGAGATGTTCGTTTCTGCTCATTTGGGAGACCCCATTTCTATTAGAATGGAAATGAAATGAACTGTTTCGATCATCTGTGTTTTCACTTTCCCCCCCCCCCCCCCCCAAAAAAAAAAAAAAGAAAAAGAAAAAAAATATATAAATATGAATAAATAAAACAAAAAGAAATACTCAAATTTATTTTCAGGTCCCCCCCCCCCCCGTTCTTCGAAAAAAAACAAATTAAAGAAATACGGAAAAAAAAAAATCATAATTATAGTAAAATTAAAAAAGCGAATAAGTTTTCTGAGTTTTCAAAACCGAAAGCAAGGTCAAGATATATAAGTTTCTGGATTCTGGTCAGACCTCCACTCCGCTTCGACGTGTGCCTGCGATCGGCGGAACCTTCCCCGAAGAGCCGAGAGTCATCCAAATCGTCATCGATGGCGGATGACATCGAATTCCCACCGACCCCGGCAGACATAGACTACCACTCATCCAGCGAGTCTGTCAACGGCGCCGCCCAAGATGTGTTCGATGATGCTGCTCCTCATATCGAGGAACCAGATATTTTTGAAATGGAGGATGTGGTGGTGGAGGAAGAGGAGGAGGTGGTTTTTGGAGAGGAGGGCCCTTGTCGGACGGAGTCGGTGGTGACGTGCAGTGTGTTGGAGGATGCTTCGATGGACGCTCCTGTCAGGCGCAGGAAGTTCAAGTTTTACACCAAAATGGTGGCGATGATGAAATCGGTGGTGCCCAAACGAAGCAGCAAGGTCAACCGAGGGGTTTCCAGAGCGTCGTCCAGCCGACAGGTGAGAATATTTAAATATAGATTTTTCATTATGTGTAATGAGTTTTCAATATAATGAAAATTAAAATATATATACATAATTTTCATTGCTGTTGCCTGAGCAATCCTGGAGCAGTTCTTGGAAAAGTACTGTGTTTGGAGGAAAAAAAAATGGGGAATATTTTGCCTTTCTGTTGTTTTTTTTTTGAAGGGGGGGAGGGGGGGTATTTTTTGCTTTCTTAACTCGTCGTTGCTTTTCCTTTCGCTTTTCTTTAAGCAAAAAAAAGAGTTGGAAAAGAAGTAGTTGTGATGGAACGGCAGGACGTGACGAGTCCGCAGCTCCTCAATGGGTGCATGCCCAAGCTGTTGCATTGGAAGGGCTCCCATGAGCAACCTCACCATCAGACTAGCAAAAGCAAGAAGAAAAAGCATTCCAAAAACAAAGGTGAGAATGTCCATTCTGGGGTTGATACACAAAAAAAATAAAAAATAAAGTGTAAACTTACGACCATTCCAAGTTTTGTTGCGGCGAAAACACCAAGAAAAAATGCAAAAGACAGTTGAAACAAGTCCCGTTGATTTTCCTGATGTTTAAGAAATATCAGCATAAAAGAATTTGCGGATTAAAATCCATAATTTGTAACAAGATGCAAGGTGATTTTACAGCTAGTTCTTCGAGCAATCATCAATTTTTTCCCCCCTCCCTTACAATCCATACAATCTCTCGTTTTTTCGTAAAGAAAAGAAAAATTAATAATTTCTCAAAAGAACTAAGTTTTATAGGTAGTTCTGATTCCGTTTTTTTTTTTTTTTTAATTTCTCCCCCCCCCCCAAAAAAAAAAAAAAAAACAAACAAAACAGCAGCTTCAAAGGCAGCATCGTCAAAGGCTCGACCGAGGGTAACCCGAAGTTTATCGGAAAGAAGTATCAGCGACGAGGAGGGTAGTGGTAATGGTGGTGTTGGTGACAGCAGCCATGGAAAACGACGGCTATCTTCCTCCATCCGCAGTTCGACGAAAGGTTCCGTCAGGGGCTCCGGTTCCAGTTCTCATAAATACAGCCGCCGGCACATGTTCATAATGGACAAAATCGAAAACGAAAGACTGGGGATGCAGAGCCAACACAGGAGCCGAAGGGGGGTGGTTCGAGAATCGATCGACATGTTGTGGTTACGCCACCTGTCGAAAACCTCCTAATCGGTTTTGTTTTGTGTTTTTGGTGTTGGTTTTTTAAAGAAATGTATTCGTCGGTTTTTTTCATTTTCTTTTTTGCTTCCTTCTTTCTCCCAAAAAAAAAAAAAAAAAAAGAAAAAAAAAGGAACTAAAACATAAAGAGATTTTGAACATACGTGCGTGTGTGTGTGAAACTCAAAAAAAAGGAAAAGGAAAAAAAAAACAAGAGGGGGGAAAAAAACACACAGGGGTTTTGGGGTGGGTGGGTAAAAGAAGGGGGGGGGTTGCAGAAGAGAAAAGAAAAGGATTTGAAAAAAAAAAGAAAAAAAAAACAAATACGGCCATCGATTTTTGTTGTACGCATATGCGTGTGTGTGTGTGTTATTTAAAAATGCATGTGTGTGAGAAAGGTGTGTATTGTATTTTGCATTTTCCAAAGGAAAAGAGTGAGAAAATGTATATCATAAGAGGAAGAAGAGAGAAAGAGAGTTTGGAGAAAACGAGAAAAGGGAGAGAGAGAAAAAGAGAGAGAAAAAAAAGAAAAAGGGGGAAGGGGGGGGGTTGTAGTAAGGGGGAGGGAAAAATTTCATTTTCTTGGTATTTGTTGAGAAAACTAGACTGAAAAGAAGGAAAAAGTGGAAAAGGAGGTTTCTGAGCATGGTTTTGGGGTGGTTCCAGGTGGGAAATGTTTTTTTTTGTTTTTTTTTTCTTTCTTCTTCACAAGCATGTGCAGCCATACATATTCTTCTCTTTTGTTTTTCACGTGTTTTTTTATTTTCTTTTTTCCTCCCCAGAAAGAGAGAGAGAAAAAAAAACATGCATCATATATTCAGTCGGCAATTCTTGTTTCTCTTTGTTTTTTGTTTTCTTTTTTGTTTCGAAACAAATCGGCGGAAAAGAAAAAAAAAAGGTTTTGAGATTATAGAGAGAAGTGTGAATTGAGCAAGGGGGGGGGAGGGGGAAGAGATTCTTAAAAGAAAAAATGAAAACTTTTATTGATGGAGGGATTTCGCACTGTCTTTTTAATATAGGGTGGTGGGGGTGTGATGGGGATGAAAATCTGTAACACTGAATTGTATTGTTTTTGTTTTTTTTTCTTCCCTACAATTTTTTTTTTTTTAATTTCCCCTTGCCCCCTCTTGACCCCCTCCTCTTTGCTGAAATGCCAGATTGATTGGTGCTTGTTTTTTGTTTTTTTCTTTAAAACGAAGAGTTCCACTGGAGAGGTTCCAATTTTTTTTTCTTTCTATTTATTGAAATTAGAAGGAAAGAAAGGGAAAAAAAATATGCCCAAGATTGGTGGTGTAGGTATTTTTGTTTTGTTTGTTTTTCGCCCCTGCATTTGTGTTTTCGAATAGATGGTGTGTTGGGGGGGTTTGGAGTGTTCCTATGTCTATTTTTAGCATTCAAACAGTAGCTGTTTTTTTTTTTGGTTTTTTTTTTCTGGTAATTTCATTTTGAAATTATTGGAAAGGAAGCGGGGAAAAGAATACGACACACTCATGATTTAGTGTTGATTGGAATAGACGCACATTCTCTCATGTTTTTTAAATGCAAAAATATTGTTGAAAAAAAAAATGTGGGGGGAAGATGATAGAACTGGACCATAATGAGAAAAGGAAGGGGTTTAAAGAAGAAAACACTCGATTTTTTTCTCGCAGACGTATTTCTGTTTCTTACAATTTTCTTCCCTTTCAAACTGTTTATAAAGAGATATATATAGATATACTGATAATATTTGTTTGTGAAAAAAATTGGGGTGAAAATAGAAAGAAATATGTTGTGAATTCATGGTAAAAAAAGAAGAAAAATTTATTATGAATTCATGCACTCCGAAACTCCCTGTGTGCGTTATTTTTACTAAAAAAAAAAAGAATGTTGAGAAGGGTACAAGGGAAAAAAAGAGTGAGGAAGTTCACCAAAAAAAGAGTGAGAGGGAAGTGCTGTGACAGCGAGGGGGAAAAAAATGTTGGCGAAATTTGATTATTTTAGGAAAAAGAATGTGTGTAAAAAGAGTGGAAAAAGAATTGAAATCTGTTGTTTTTTCTGGCATATGGAGCAGTAGTGAAAAACGAAAAATAAAGGAACACCACATCAGTTATGTGTGGCAGTATATTTGGACCCTGTAGGAAACTCTTCGATCAGAATTTCCGAAAAATGAATTATAAGAATGGGGGGGAAGAAAGAGTGACGGGAAAAAAGAGTGAGAAGACAGATAGGGGAGCGAGGAATATTATTGACTCATATTCACATCAAAGATTGTTTTCAACGATTTTTGTGTTGAAAAAGGGAAAATAGAAGTGTGTTGATTTTTTTTTCTTCCCCTCGGTGGTTTTGCACATGTGATTAATATTTCCTGATTGCATTTCTTCTTCTTTCTTTTTTGGGGGGTGGGAGAGTTCTTAGGATTTTCGAGGGTTTTCCTTCTTTCTCTTTTTTTTTCTCCCAAACGTTTGCTGATGGTCGAAAGGATGATGGAGGGGGTGGGAATGGTCGATTTAAAAGGGGGGGGGGAGGGAAGGGAAGGGGTTTTCAAAAAGAAAAAAAGTATTTTGGAAAACAAAAATGGGGAAAAAGAAGAAGAAAGGAGGGAGGGAGGGAGGGATGTTGTTTCAGTTTCTGGTTTTCTTCACCAAACACTTGATATATGTTTTTCTTTTGGAAAAACCAAAAAGATGAGCTGTAGGTTCTTTGCTTGTGCTGTTGTTTTCGTTTTCCCCCCAAATTCCTCTTTTTTTTTTCCTCTTACATTACGAATCTCTCTTTCCTGGGATCGAAAAAAAAAAAAGAAAAAGAAAGCTTTTTTTCCTCTTATGGTGGATTTTTTAAATAATAAGACAAACCTTGAAATCGTTTTGATGGGGTATTGTTGGAAAAAAAAGCCACCAAAAAAAAAAAAGAAGCCCATTATTATTCACTTTGAAAAAAAAAAAAAAGAGTTGACAAGAATCTCAGTTGCCTATTGTATTCAGTTGTGTTCAGTGGAGGTTTGGTGATTGTTTTTTTTTTTCCGTTTTTCTCGAGGGGAAAAAAAGCCAAAAAAAAAACATGCTGTTGGAAAAATTCAACTTGAGGGTAGCTGTGTGGAAGCTGTGTATGTGTGTGTGTGTTTTCTCATGGTTTTCCCTTTTCCTTTTCAGCAAGTTTTAAAAAACCTTGGAACAGAAAAAAAGAAAATCTCAACCACGAAAAAAAAATATATATGGCGAAGAAAAAATATTGCATAGCAGTATATTTGCCCGGGTTCTTTTGTTCTTTTTTCTTTTCACCTTTTTTGGATGATTCTCGTCGTGATTTTGTTTTTCGCGAGTGGAAAAAAAGAGGAAGCAAATGGAACAAAACAAAGAAAGAACCCCCGCAACTTTGGTCGGGAACCTTGTATGAACTATTTCGTGAATTTTGTTGATGGTGTGATTATGAATTATCGCTCGTACAACTCCCATGAGGCAATTCTGAAGGTTTTCCCCTTCCCCCCCCCCCCCCCCCCCCAAAAAAAAAAGGAAAAAGAACAAAAAAGAACAAAAGCATACTTTTTTTTGCAAGGGGGAGCAGAAAAAATGAAAAAACTGAACATCCACGTATCCATATGTTTTTTTTCAAAATGCAAATATGTATGGAAGCTTCCAAAAAAAAACTATTGGGGAACCAAGAAAAAAATACAGCGAAAAGAATGGAGGTGGGGTTCTCTCTCTTTTTTTTTGTTTTGTTTACTCCACAACTTTTTCTTTTTTCTCGTTCATGGGTTGATTATTTGTGGTGCCTAATTTAGAACAATATATATTCGTTTCGAAAAAAAGTCGATAGGTTGCTGCTTGACGTATCTAAAAATAGATCCTCTTCTATGTCAATAATGGGGTACCTCATCCACTGTCATGAAAAAAAGATTTGTTTCTTTTTCTTACTCCTCTTTTTTTTTGGGGGGGGGGGTTGGTCGACAAATACGGTGCAATGTTTGAACATCTTTGGGGGTGGAACTTTCTCTTTTTTTTTTCCTTTTCGAAAGGTATTTGTTTTCCACACCACTGAATCGAAAAAAAAAAAAAAGCTTTGGAATTTGGAAGAGGATGCTTTTCAGATGGGATAGTTCGGTTTGTGTTTGTTTTTTTCTTTTTTCTTTTTTTTTTGTTGATATTCGAGTTTTCTTCACAAGAACGCAACGGAACTGGAAGGTGGAGGAAAAGGAAAGATTGAAAAAAGAAAAAAAAAGATTCTTATGAAGAAATTTCTTCTGGGGTAGAAGAAAAGGAGTTTTTGTGGGTGTTGTTTTCTTTTTTCTTTTCTTTTTTCTTTTTTTTTTCATTTTTCCTTCTTTTTCACTTAGAAATCCCGGGTATTGAATATATGATATTGATGTGTTGGGTTTTCCCAGGCCATTCAAAAAAAAAGAAGGGACAGCAGAAAGGTTTTAAAATATATATATATATACATTAATATATATTTATACATATACTTTGCATGAAACAATCAAAAAAATACTATTTAAATCCCTCGCGGTGACAACTAGATGAAATCTAAGGGTTTTTTTTCCTTTAATTTTTTGAAAAAAGGGTGGGTTATTGTCTCTCTTTTTTTTTTTCAAAACGAGGGGAGGGGATGAAAGAAAGTATTTGAAGGCTGAAAGCGAGGGGGCGTTTTCTTTGGAGAGGGGGGGTGCAACTGCCAAAAGAAAAAAACGGACCATATGAGAAAGAAAACCAAGAGAGAAACACTCTGTAGAATTTTGAGAAAAAAAATTGGGGCCTCGTGGTTGGATTACCTGTTTTTTTTTTCTCTTTTTTTTTTCCCTCGAATATATTCCGATGTCTAGTAGAAGAGGCAATTTTTGCTGCTGCTTTTTGTTCAGGAAAGATTGATGTTTTTTTTCAAAAGATATGTTGGACTGACAGGGAGAAATCATTTTGTTTTCTTTGGGGGGTTTGAGGGGGAGGGGGGGTATTTTTCTCTTCTTTCGGCTTTTTTTGTATTGGTTTCAATGTTGTTTGTGAGGGCGGGGAAGATATGGGGGTTGCATTTTCTGTCTGGGGGGGGGGAAACAGTGTGTGTTTAACCACTTTGGGGAGTTTTTTTTTTTTGAAAGGGCTCTTGGGGGGGGGAAATATATTAATGTTTTATATATATGAGGATATATAATACATAACTATGTGAACTACGATGTGAAGAAGAACTTCTTGAATTGGGGTGGGGAGGGAAAAAAAAAAAAGAACAAAACATGAAATCTCTCTATATATATATATATGTGTATGTTGGGGTGGGGTATGTTGAAATAGGAAAGAGAAAAAAAATGAATGGGAGGGAAGAGGGGAAAAAAGGGAAAAAAAAAGAACAGGAGGAAAGGGGGGAGCAAAAAAAAGAAAGGGAAAAAAACAAACAGGAGGGAAAGCGGGCGGAAAAAAAGGGAAAAAAAAAAAAAAAAGGAATGAAGAGAACTTTGGGATGAGGATCAGCTGCAATGAATGATTGGAAGAAGAAGAAAAGAAAAAAAAAGTGTATGTATACGAATCTTGAAAGCATTTCGTTGTGTTTGTTTTTCCCTTCTTTTTTTTTTTTAATGGGAATGGGTTTTCCCCCCTTTTTTTTTCTTTTTTTTTTCCATTCTTCATTCAGGAATTTGGGATGAGCTGATTTTGATAGGATGGTTTCTTTTTTTATTGTTTTGTTTTTTAGTTGCCCTTTTTTTTATCGTTTTTTTTTTTTTTTTAGTTTCAAAATATTGTTTTTCTGTGACGGACGATTCTATATATTCCTCCGTTTGGTTCCTCCTCTGTGAAACAAAATAAATTAAAAAAAAGAAGTGGATCATCCAATTTTTTTTATCTTTCGATATTTGATTCTCAAGTCCGACAATTTAAAAAAAAAAAAAGAGAATCTGTCGAAACATGGAGGGGAGGGTTCGAAAAAAAAATACACGATGTCGTATTTCAAAAAAGAAAAAAAAAATTGAAATAATTGGAAACATGTTGTCAGAACAGAAATTTGACACACAGAGAGAGAAAAAAATTGAAAAAAAAAGGGGGGTTAAGGAGTGGAACTTGTCTATTTTGATCGTTTTTTTTTTTTTTTGAGGAAATTGAACCAAGGCTACATATGTATGTGTAAGGGAGGGGCCGAAGAAGATAATCGGGAAAAGAGCCTGTATATATAAGTGTGTTTCTTTTGGAACTCCTGTTTCCATTTGAAAAAGAATGTGCGAAATCTGTAGGGCAGGTTACCTTTTTTTTTCGCTTTTTTTCGTAATCTCTTACGTTAAATCGTTTTCACGAACAAAATGGAGGAAGTTTTTTTTTTTTTAATTTCTCAAGACACGATGGGGGAATCAGGGGTTGCCTCGAAAAGAGCAAAAGATTTTTTTTTCAATCCAAAAAAAAAAAGAGTTTTCTCTCGAGATTTTTCTTTTTTTTTTTGTGTTTCTAGTGTTTGGGACGGATTTTCTTTTTCGCAAAGAAAATGTTCTCAAGAAAAAAACGACAAAAGAATTTCTTTGTTCTGAGAAGGGGGTTGTACGAGGGACCGTTTTTTTTTTTTTGTGATTTTTTTTACGAACAGAAAGAGAATTTCAAAAAATCGTGCCGAGTGTGTTCACAGTTTTGACTGCACAATGTCAAATTCCTTTTCTGAAAAAAAGCAGTAGTTCAAATCCCCCCCCCCTTTTTTCCCCAAACCGCTTGAATATTTTTGATATCATTTTTCCAGCTAATTTTAAGAGCCAAATATGAATCCCCGCGAGGAAATCAAGAAAAAACAAATGGATATCAAAATGACACGCTAAAAAAAAAAAAAAAACATTTTGCACGAATTACTTAGCTTTTTCTTTTAGACTTCAGTGTACCAAATTATCTCTAGGTCTTTTTTTTTGGTAACTTTTTTTTCTGCGTAGTTCATCGAATCGATTGCACTATTTTTTTTTGCCTGTTTTTTTCATCTCAACATAGGCCTGACTGATCATAGGTCAAGAGTGGAGACCTCCATAGGGTTTCTTTTTTCGTTTTTTGTTTCCACGACATAGAATTGTTGGGGGGGCCTCCGTAGTTTTTTTTTTTTTTTTCATGACTGAAACAATGGTGCTGGGGTTTTGTTTAAAAAAATATAAAAATAAAAATAGGAAATAGGCCCTCGAAAGTTTTTTTTCCCCCCAAGAAGAGGTTGTAGAATCAATGGTCAGCCATCTGATGATGGTTCCCATCAAAAATTCAGAAAAAAATTCTTTCAAGAAAATTCACATGACTTGAAGGTATTTTGACGGGTAGAGACAAGAAAGAAAAAAGAACTCGTCGAAACGACCCTCACCCCAGAAAAACATGCAAAAAAAAGAAAGAAAAAAAAAGAAAAATAGTGGAAATTTCGGAGGGAAGAAGTGGAATCTTAGGTATTCTAAGACGTTTCTTTACACTTTTTTTTTTATAAGAGGGGAGCGGCAGGGTAGGGTCCATTAATGCTGGGCAAAAAAAAAGGAAAAGGAAAAAAAAATATATATATATATATCTTTCAGCGGAAAAAGTGAAGTTTGAAAAATAGTTTTCAGAGGGAGGGAAAGGAAGGGGGGGGGGGGTTGCCCTATTTTTTAGATTGGTTTTAAACCCGATTTCGAATCCTGGCAGTTTACAGAAGGGAGGGTGCTTTCCCTGAACATAAATTAGTATTAATACATTGCAGCCAATGATTAGAGGAAAAGGACCCTTGAATTTATGGCACTATTTTTCCCTGAATTAAAGTTATTTACTTTTCAGTTAGGCAGTGATTAAACTGTTGGAATTACTTCAATAGCACTTGTTCATATGGGGAACCCATAAGAGACGTTCCGAAAAAAAAACAAAGAAAAAAAAACTTATGTGTACATAAGAAAAAAAAAAAGTATTCAAAACGTATGCAAAACAAGAAGAGGAAAAAACAACCTATTCAAAACATATGTACATGCAAGGTGGTGATTTGCACTAGATCAAGACAAAAGGAGTGGAAAAAAAAAGAAATCACCGAAAAATACAAAAAAGTACAAAAAAAAGTAAACTGCCAATAAATTGCAGAGATTGAAATTTAGAGATCGTAGTTATCTTGGTTTGTTATGTTGCTTTAGTAGATGCACTATTTTTAGAACACTTCGAAAAAGTTGGGTGGGTGGACCACCATCAAAAGTCTCCAGCCGTGTCGAGAATTGGTGGGAAAATGGGGCGGGGTTTTCCAATAGGAAAAAAAAAAGAAAATGTTTGATTTTTGTGTTGTGCTAAATTTGGGAGGTCAGCAGCGTATTATTATTATTGTTGTTGTTTTCCAGTAGTAGTGAGGGATTCGAAGCGGGTAGTGGTAGGTTTTCAGAGTGTTTTCAATCCAGTCAGTCTCTGGCTGTTTTTTTTCTTTTTGAAATAAGAGAGATTGGGATTTGTTCCTTTCTTCTGTGTAATATTTTTCTGTTTTTTTTTCCAATTGTTGTTGGCCCCGTTCAAATTTGACTGTTGAAAAAGCATCAAGATCTTTTTCATCAAAACAAAAGAGAGTGTGTCATGCTCATTTATTCATTCATATTAGGAAAATTGTGTTTCTTTGTTAAAAATAAAAACACCTTTTCTTTACCTGGGCTGCTCCATATCGAATCTTGGAGCACTGGGTAGGACACACTTGGTGGAGCAGGGAAAAAAAAGAAAAAGATATTTATGAAAGCAAATATTTGATCCATGAGCAGAGTGACAAAATGAGTTTTTCATCGCATGCTTATCATCAATGCATTGCACCCCTTCATCTCCAATCCCAAGTCAATTTGCTGAAGCCCTCATGAACTCTGATTTCCATCCTCATTTGCCAAACTCTGACAAACATAAATTACATTGTGGAGGAGAAAAACAAACTCTTACACTCCATTCGCTTTTTTTAAAGGCACAAACAAGGAGTGACATTTTGGAAAAAATGGGGGGAAGGCATCCACACTTTATAATGCAAAGGAATGAAAATCCAAGGCTAAGAATGGTGAAAAATCGGAAATCGAGGCTTCCATTGGCGGAAGTCGCACTGTACATTTCAACATCAGAAAGAAAAAAAAAAAATCTACTCCAGCCAAAGAAAAAACCCCACCATGGGAACAGACTCCAAAGTTGAACACTCCATTAAATCACTTAGTTTGCTTCTTTTCCTTTCCCGAAACCCAATAATAATTTGAATGCCTTACACTTGCTTTGATCGTTCGTTCAAACATATCACAAAATCTGTCCCAATAATACTCTAATAATACTTAATACCTAACAAGAGAAACAAACTAAGGGGATCCAAATCTGGGTGGGTGGGAGAAAACGAGATGAAACTACAGCTCCCAACTGTGAATAAATACTAACTGCTGCTCAAAAGCACACTGCCAGCCTATCACATCTTGGAACTAGTCTTTTCCCACCCTGGAGCCGAGACTCACTCGTTATTTAATCTCCTCTACTTAATGTAACGTCCCATTAAATCACTTAGTTTGCTTCTTTTCCTTTCCCGAAACCCAATAATAATTTGAATGCCATATGTCCCACTAACTCAAACCAGCCAAGAGAAAATAGCCGAATCCAATGGATGAAAAATTTGAGAAAGCTTCAAATACTTATGAATTGATTTTGAACCCACAGCCCAACCTCCCCAATCTCGAATGCGATCCAGAGGAACCTTTGCCGAAAACATGGCAGTACATCCTCCCCTACGAAACGTATGTGTGCCCAAAAAATCCCCTGATTGTAAAACCCCAGCGGAACGCAATGCTGGTAACAAACGCAACAGCGCTAAGCGCATACTGCTCGGAGAAGGCACACTTTCGGAAGGCAACTGCCAAAAATAATTGCTCCTTTGCATCGATACCTCTTGAAAAGCCTCACAGCATAATCGATTAAATTCCTGTAAGAGACTGGGAAGCTGGGGTAATCCTTTCGAAAAAAATTTTCGCTGGCGTCGAAGCTCTTGACGGTTCTTGCCTTTGGCGCGATACTCCACAAACGACACACTGACTTCCTCCACCGACCATGATAAATCGCCAACCTGGATGTTGGCGTAGGTATCTGCTCGCGAAAAAAATATGAACGCGATAACAGCCGCCAGTCCGTCACGCATTGCGCGTAAATCCCAACCCCCCACTGATTCATGGAGCCAACCCACCGCTTGAGAAGGAAACGGTGTATGCTCCGGCGTTGGTGGGTCAGACTTCGCGCTCTGCAGTTCCCAACTGGATATAACCCTTGACGTCAACTCATCCTTGGCAGCATAATGTGTCTCCCCAAACCACGCGTGAGCGGTAGTAATCGCAGCCAGATATTGCGGTGCTGAAACTGCCGATATTTCTGAAGTCCTGCGCAGGTGGAGAAGGTACTGATACACTAACTCCCTTGAAGCCGGAATGGGGCTCTGTTGCCGCTCCACTGCAAATTTCCAAAATTTTCCGAATTTGGACCAAATTGTCTTGCGACCCATAATAGCATTGCTGGACCACAACTGCTCGAGCAGCTCCATTCGCTCCTCTGCTGAGAACTCTTTAAAACGCGTCGCAACCGCGCTTCCAACACTCAAAAGGGTGTCCCACTGTAAATTTGCAGGTGGCTTACCCAACTCTGCATGCAATTTAGCAATTAGTGCTTTATCAAAAAACACTCCATCGGCCACCTTGGTATAAACGGCTGCGTCCCTTTCAGAAACGTCGACGAATCCATCGGGAGGAGAACGCGCTTCGTTGCCATCATGCACAGATCCCTGTACCAATGTTTCGCTTCCCAACGCGGAACCACCAGTAATGCCTCGATCGGTTTCACCTCCTTGATCAGTTGGACTAATTGAGGGACCAGGCCGAAGGGAGGGAAGCAATAATTTTTCTCCAAACTCCAAGCTTGATGGGTTTGCCTCAGCGCGTCGATATTCTCCGCTTGAGGGTCGGCCGAAATTGCATTGAATCGGGGTAACTGTGAATTGTGCAGAGCCGCGAATCTGTCCACAGTTGGACGAAATCGGCACTCCTGGCACAGCCATCGAAAAATTGCCGGATTGAGAGCGATATCCCCCGCCTCGACCATCCTTGATAACTGATCGGCTCTGTAATTCTCCAAAGTTCCCCACCACTTCATCTTCCACTCGATATGCTTGGCTTCGCACACCTCCAAAATCTGCCCCAGAACCGCTCTCAGCCTCGGAATATTGGTATACACGCCTCGAAGTATGTGGTAACAAACTTGGGAGTCCGTCACAATCTCCAAGCGTTGGTCCTTTACCACTTCCTTGAAGGCCAGTAGTCCCAACAAAATCGCCTTGAGTTCCTTGAAGTTGATGGAACGTGGACGATCTTCGAGAGTCCACAATCCCTTGGCGATCAGATAGTTTGGTTCCTTGGAAGGGCGTGTCTTGGAAAGGGTGCTGGGCGACCCCAAAGCCACCCCCCAGCCCACCTCTGACGCGTCCGACTCCATGCGTATCGATGGAACCCACTCCATGGCCCGACCGTGCCAATGTTGCGGGATTTGCTGCCACCAAACAATTTGTTTGATGGCTTTCAAAGGGATTCGCACCCAACTGGTCCATTTCCTTTTTCCTTTCAAACTGAGAAAAAGTTCCCCTAGGAAAAAGCGCGCCGTGGGAATCGCGGCTAGAACTGAGCAAGCTTTCCCGACAAAACTCGCCACTAAGCGCGCTGGCGCCGAACCCTTGTTGTCGCGAATCACCTTGAGAAGTTTCCCCGCTTTCTCGAATAACTGGGTTTCAACGTGCGAAGGCACCAAAATTAACCCCCTGTCCAAATCCAATTGCAGACCGAGGTGCATCACCTGACGCTGCGGCGCAAAACAACTCTTCTCTTCGCGTATGGTGATCCCCAAAGCTTCCACCACGTCCCTCACCTGAGAACCCCATTCCTTCGAAGCATTCGGATGTCCTCCTAGGATGTCGTCCAGATAAAACAGAAGACTTCCCGAACTCCCCTGGTGCCAATACCTTGCTAACGCTGGGGTTGAAGGGCAAGGCACACTGTGGGGATTTCTCAGAAAGCGAGCAATCGGCTTGGTAAACCGACTGAAAATCCTTGGACTGGATGTCCATCCGAACGGGAGGGAGGGAACTTTGTAAACCTTGTCCTCCACTCGAATGCAAAAATGACGACGGTCCTCCTTGTGAATCGAAACGTGGTGGAACGCCTCGGCGATATCGAAGGCTATTAAACCCGAACTGTCCCGGATCCAGGGAACCGCTTCCTTGAGTCGTTCGTATCTCATCGACCGCTTGACCGTATGTTCGTTCACATGGCGGAGATCGATCACGAGACGAAACGAAGTAATCCTCCCCTCGCGGTACTTCGGAATCAAAAACCCGCGAGAAATGAAGCGGGCGCAACGCGCTGGCCTCAAGCCGCCCGTCTCTAGGTACTTCGGTAATAGCTCCTTCCATGCTACGCGCTCCTCCTGAGTTTTCAATATCGTGGAACCCAAATCGAAGGGCTCCAACGGCTTTTTCCATTCGATCCTCACCCCCTGCGCTATCCACTTTAGCACATTTTTGTCTGCTCCGATCTCCTTCCACTGAGCCAGCTGACGGCGGACTCGAACATAATGAGGAGGCTTCTGAATACCAAATTTCGTCCTCAGCCGTGCTTCCTCGCGCTGTGCCCAAGCCCACTGCGCCATCCGACACTGCGTTAGGCTTCGTCGGTTGCAGGGGGTGGTTTTGCTGGATCACGTCCCTTCTTTCCGCCACGGGACTTTCTTCGTCCTCCCTGCTTCTGTCCGTCTTGGGCTGCCTTTCGGATACTCTCTTTTTCGGTCCTGGAGCGCAACCCTTCATAAAACGTACGAACCACAGGAGGCAACAATTCCTGGGTAGAACCCCACAAATGAATAGCGGTTTGCAAACCGCTTGCAGCAGGTTGACCGTTCTGGTCGAATTTGTAGTGAATCGCCTGATTCAGAGCCTGCTGGGCCCTGAATCAGGAGATCTGACTGTAGGTTGGCGAGCTGGCAGCTCAGCAGGTGTCCCTGCTGAACTGGCAGCTCAGAACATTCTGTGATCTGACCTGATACAGTGATGGGTTCACTGTGTCAGCTCAGTAGTTGTCTGATCAGGGGATCAGGTCTTGTCAGAGGTGCTGCAGCAGGGTATTTGGGCAGCGCCTCTAGGGTATTGATACACTTGGTTTTAACCTAGCTTTTAACCTTGTTTGGAGTGCTTTGCACCTTGGTCTCCCTTTGTTTCACCTTCAGCTTGGCTGGCAGACTTGCAGAGTCGCAGCCGTTGCATTGGTTTCGGAGCATTCTTGTGGCAAGATCACAAGTGATCTTGGGAGAAGCAGAGAGTTCTGGTGAAGCAGCAGGCGCAGAGTTTTTAGGCGCAAGGTTTTTACAGAATCGATCAGGGCGCAGGGTAGCGCAGAGTGCAGGCATAGTTGGCGCAGTTTTCGCACAGTTTTGTGTAGGCGCAGTGCTGCACAGAGGTCGTTTTGTACGCAAGGTTTTAGTAGAGTTTGCAGGCGTTGCCTAGCACAGAACGTTGTCAGGCGCAGGTTTTGCGCAGCAGTAAGGGGCACAGTTCAGTGCGGGCACAGACGCAGATTTGCGCAGCCTTGAGTGGTAGAGTTTTGCAGGCGCAGGTTTTGCGCAGCAGCAAGGGGGCACAGACGCAGATTTGCGCGGCCTGAAGTGTTAGAGTTTGCGTAGCGAAACTAGGGTTGGCAGTTGATGAGCAGTGTGGGCTCAGGTTTTACAGTTGTTAGTTCCGACGAAGAGGAAGTGTCGTCTGACGGGTTTCCTAGTGAGAACCAGCCAGATCAGACTCGGACTTTACCTGCCTTTGTTTTCAGAGCAGGACCTATCAGGGAAAACAGGGTGCAGGAACCACTGAGTCAGGTGGAGGAGAGTTCAGTTTTGGCTCCCTCGCACGATCATTATTGGGTGTTTCGGCAGGGTACTTGGATATACTCTGTTACTTGTAGGAATCCGAACTGTCTTCTGTTGTTAGAGTGGCTTGAGAAGGAAAGGATCAGAACTAGCAACCTGTAAAAAGAGATCTTCTGACTCTGGTTGTTGTATGAGTTTTGGTAGACCTGTAGCAGTAAGGAGTAGTGAAAGTGAGGCAGAAACAGACGAGGAAACTGTGATTCAGGGTGAGGCAGAGTTTCAGGGAAACCTGCCACCTGATCTGTTTACTTTCGTAGGGGACTGGGTTCCAGCTCCTTACAGGTTACCCAGACCGGTGCAGGTTCTGGGTCCAGTGAGACACCCGTTGGCAGTGGTGCCACCACCTCCTCTCAGAGCGCCTCCTCACGGCCACAGAAAGGCAGAACGCAGTGGTAACGTTATCAGATACTACGACTGTTCTGATCCTCAGTGTCCTATCTACAGATTGCAGAGGGCAACGCAGGAGAGGCGTGAGCAGAACGAGCAGAGGCGTGAGCAGAACGAGCTGAGACGCAGAAGGAATGTCAGGCGGGGAGGAGCAGATGGGGGTACCAGCCCCAGATCCTTTCGATCTGCAGGCAATGAGGCAGATGATAACAGATCTGCAGAATGAAGTCCTTCACCTGAGGAATGTTGCTGCAAATGTCAACCATCAGATGAATGATGTTGTGCAGCAGGCTGTGGCAGAAAGGTTGCCTCAGCCACAGGCTCCAGCAGCACTGGGCAAGGCCAGAGCAAAGACACCAGATGCTTGGTATGGTGACCCTGGTGATATCCCACTGAATGAGTGGCAGGTGCAGTTACAGACATATTTTGATGTGACAGGCACAAGGGATGTAGAGCAGCAGGTTCTAGTGGCTGCAGGATCACTCAGGGGAGCTGCAGGAACTTGGTGGAGAGGCAGATATGAGGCTGCTCTTGCAGGCCACCAAGAACTGCCTCAGACACTTGTTGTTTTGGTTGAACAGCTGAGACAGGAGTTTGGCAAGGTGAACGAGAACCGTGACTTCAGGAGAGAGTGGTCTCGGTTGCGTCAGGGGCGACTTTCGGTTGCTGAGTATGTACACAAGTTTCGCAGGCTCACACTGCAGATTCATGACAGCAATCCTGGGGAAAAGCTCTTCAGGTTCATGGAGGGACTGCATGAGCGTCTGCGGACGAAGGTTGAGATGGAAGATCCCAACACCCTCGAAAGAGCGATTGCGCTGGCGGCTACTTGGGAAGGTCCTCTTGATAACTACCACAGAGATCGCAGTCCCAGCAGCAGACGTGCAAGGTCGCGCAGGGACAGATCGAAGAGTCGTGGCAGGTCGTTCAGCAGAGGCAGATCCCAGAGCAGAGGTCGCAGTAGCAGTCGAGGAAGGTATAACACCGAACGCGACAGGTACCACCCGCAGCGTCAGGCACCACACTTAGGTGATCGCATGGAGGTTGATGGCCTCCAGCGTAACCGCGTGGGGTTTGATGTCAGGGAAGGTCGCAGCGGCAGTAGAGGTCGCAGTGGCAGTCGCGGTGGTGATCGCAGTTACAGTCGCAGTAAAAGCAGAGGACGCAGTGGCAGTCCTCGCAGACACCAGAGGCAGAGACGAGCAGGAACTGGAGAGGGTTCCTCAGACAGGAGGAGCAGAATGGATATGGGCAGATCAGCAGCACATGTTGATTGTTACAGGTGTGGCAAGAAAGGCCACTTCGCCGCTGACTGCTCGGAAAACTAAAGAGGTCAAGGGCTGGAGAGTTCCTTGGCCGGAATGAAAAGGTGAAGGAGGACAGAAGAGGAGTGTGGGAGGGCCGGCGTAGCCACCCACACAAGGAGGCTACCATGGGGAGGGTAGCATCTGTTTCAGGGAAGCAGAACCCGGCGGGTGGTGTGCCTTGTGAAGCCACACCGAAAGGGAAGGTCGGTCGTTTGGAAAACGTTGAACTGGCGGGTACTCTGTTGGAGGCAGAGTCTCCTGCAAGTAGGTCAGTGGATGAATTGGCGGGTACTCTGCTGGAGGCAGAGTCTCCTGCAAGTAGGTCAGTGGATGAATTGGCGGGTACTCTGCTGGAGGCAGAGTCTCCTGCAAGTAGGTCAGTGGATGAATTGGCGGGTACTCTGTTGGAGGCAGAGTCTCCTGCAAGTAGGTCAGTGGATGAATTGGCGGGTACTCTGCTGGGGGCAGAGTCTCCTGCGAGTAGGTCAGTGGATGAATTAGTGGGTGCTGCTGCAGGGGCAGTAGCATCTGCAGAAATTTTGAAGGAGGTTTCCGGGAATGAGGAGGCTGGTCGGTCGAGTGGAACCACCACCTCTCAGGTCCCTGAGGCAGGAGGTGCAGGGCCAGGCGGGGCCACACCTGACCTGCATGAGTTTTCTGTGCATGTGAGTGCTGACAGTGATCTGAGGGCAGACACTGCAGACTCGTTTTCAGTGAGAGAGGAATCTGGGCTGGGCAGACCTAATGAAGTTTGCTTTCAAGGACATAGCTTAGATGAACCCCCACTTTTGAAGTTGAGAGGAGTCCATGGGGGGACTCAGGGAATGTTGAAGACCACAGGATTTGTGGCAGGTTGTTTTTCTCGAATATTGATAGATAGTGGGGCAACTGACAATTTTGTTTCAAAAGATTGGTTGCTTGAAAATGGCATTCAGACAGAAGCTGCTGAGGTACTGACTGAGGTGCAGTTAGCAGATGGTAAAACCTCAGAAAAGGTAGAAAAAGAACTGCAGGCCAGTGTCAAAATGGGCAAGTTTGTGTCAGAGGAAAAGATGTATGCCATAACACTAGGGAGGTACGACCTGGTGTTAGGAATGTCTTGGTTAAGCAAACACAACCCTGTCATAGATTGGCAAAAGAAGTTGTTGGTTTTGCAGACACCTCAGGGAGCAGTCAATCTTAGAATGCAGACTGGTAGAGTAGAAGATTGCAGTACAGCAGAATTGGATCTGATGTCTGCAACAGAGTTCGCACAGGTTGCTCGCAAGGGCAGACCTATATATTTACTTCATTTGAGAGAAGTGGATGTTGAGCATGCAATAAATGGGTTAGAAAGTACTGAAGCAGTAAAAGGAAGTTTTGCAGATACAGTCTCAGAGGAAGAAAGAGAAGCTTTGCAGTTGGAAAAAGAAATCAGAAAAGAGTTTCAGGATTTGTTCAAAGAAGAACTGCCTCAGGAGTTACCTCCTGACAGAGGTGTTAACCACAAGATAGAACTTGTGGAAGGGGCAGAACCGGTAAAGAAGGGACTTTACAGGGCTAGTTTTGCAGAAAGAGAAGAACTGAAAAAGCAGTTGGCAGAGTTGCTGAAACAGGGTTTTATCAGACCTAGCAAGTCACCCTGGGGATCACCAGTTTTATTCGTTCCAAAGAAAAATGGGAAGTTGAGAATGTGTGTCGATTTCAGGGCACTGAATAAACTGACAGTGAAAAACAGGTATCCTATTCCAAGGATTGAGGAGTTGCTAGATCAGATTCAAGGAGCTCGTTGTTTCAGTAAAATAGATCTCTGCTCAGGTTATCATCAAGTGCGGTTGGACCCTGCAGATTCAGAAAAGACGGCCTTCCGCACTAGATATGGGCTTTTTGAATATGTGGTTCTTCCTTTTGGGCTGACAAATGCCCCTGCCACCTTTATGAACACCATGAACCATGTTCTTCATGATTTCTTGGATATTTTCTGCATAGTTTATCTGGATGACATTTTGGTTTACAGCAGGAATTGGGCTGAACACAAGGTTCACTTGCAGAAAGTACTGCAGAGACTGAGGGAACAGAAACTGTATGCTTCAGCTACTAAATGTGACATCTGCAAGATGCAGGTGGAGTTTTTGGGACATGAAGTGAGTGCTGCAGGTATACAGGTGTTGCAGAACAAAGTGCAGGTCATCAGGGACCAGAGATAGGACTTGGGCCAAAATTCTGGTCCGGCTACGGTCCGGTCCGGTTACGGTCGAGTTACGGTTCCGTATTACGGCCGTAACTCCGTACCGTAACCGGAGTAATATGTTGTTTTTACGGTACGGAACAGGTACGGTATAGCTACGGTAGCCCCTAAATCATCGTGAAGTAGTGTGGTTCAGTGCTAAAGCGTTAGGCTGTAGTGAAACGAGGCTACTTTTTTTCAAGGTCCCCTCGCCCTCCTAGAGGAGGACGAGTGCCTTCCTCAAGCGTCTCGTTAGATAGAACTTCCTTACAAGAATAAAGTTATAAAGAAGATACAACGACCTTTTCCTTCCACACTCTTATACCCTAGCGCCACAGCGCATCAAACCCTTGTTCCTGTCGACGTGTCACTATTCACTAGGAATTCACACATCTCCTTGCCACCTCAACTGTGAACGTGCCCCTATTCCACGAGAACTCACACGTCCAATTGACAACTCGACTTTGATGGCTGCCACATCATCATCCATCAAACTCCATCGAGCTTGGTTGTAGTCGTGACTCCAAGGGTGTCGCACTACTGCACCTCTGCACCTCTGCACCTCTGCACCTCTACACCGCTGCACCGCTGCACCTCTGCACTGCTGCACGCTGCATCCACCGCTGCACGCTGCACCGCTGCACGCTGCACTCCTACACGCCGCACTCTCGCACGCTGCTCCTACACGTTGCACTCTTGCAACCTTCCCTTTTTCAGCTGCAGGAAGCATGGCAACTACTCTTGTAGTTCCAGCTCGAGTGTAACCACAAATGGCGTCGCCTTGACCGCTGGGGTCACCCCTGCAGCCGTACTTAACGGTTGTGGTGGCGTTTCTGCCGAACTGGAACGGCAGAAGTGGGGACAGCCCCTCTTGAACTTGATCACACGGCCTTTGCAAGGCACTTTACTCAGGTCTCTTCTCAAAAGCTTTCTTACAACAATCAAAAAGGTCCACACTCGAACAAAACACAAGAACCTAACCCAGAAGATCCGCACCAAGAAGAAGTACAATACCCTAAGATCAGCCGTTTAAATAGGCTGCAGCCTGACTCACCCTTGTCCCATTGATCGCCTAGGATCCCACCTACTGATTAAGACAACCCAACCCATCAAGCCTAACTGATCTTCCTAACCACCCTAAGTCCACTCCCTCAGTACCAATCCCTAGGACTGTCCAACCTAGTCAACTCTGTAGCTGAACTGCTACCTCTAAACTGTGGCGGAACTGCCATGGCAGAACTGTCCCGGGGTGACTGCTAGCCCTACGTAATCCGTCCGGGACTGCCTCAAGCAGCATTCCCTCCCCTGATATCACTCTAGCCCTGGAGGTGACAAAATTGGTCGAGGCGACGTGGTTTGGGGTTACAGCTGTAACCACTCCCCTCCTCCCTTGACTTTTGTCCCCAAAAGTTAAACTCAACCTCCCCCACTGAACTTCTTCTGTCCCTGGTCTTTAGTTGTTAGCTAGTTGTTCCTAGAACTTTTCCAAAAAGTATCAACAAGAAAATCTTTCTCTTAACTGCCTGACTGGCTACTATGTCTGTAGACGTAGTGCTCAGAAACACAAAACAAGTGCCCATTGTTACTGCAGATCCATTTTATTTTTAATTTCCACAGCAAAACTGTTCAAGGACATCAAAATGTAAACTAACAATGTTGTTCCTCAAACAGGTCCCCCCTTTTTATTTTTTTTTTAAATCACAGCCATCAGCTGTTCTTTAAACCCAGAAGGACTGTTCAAAGAGCACTGGAATGTCAACCAGTGGTGCTGTACTTCAATCAGTTCCCCCCCCTTTTTTTTTCCTCATAGCTAACAGCTGTTCTTTCACCCCTATAGGTCAAAGTGACCAGTTTGTCCTTGTTTGTCCCTTGTTTACCCCCCCTTTTCTTTCCCAGTTCTCTATTGAGCTCAAAAAAATATCAAAAGAAAAATCCTTTTCTTTATCGACTGACTGACTGAATACTATTCCTGCAGAAATAATACTCACTAAACGAGATAGAACAAAAACAGAATAAAAACCCACCCACTGCTGCTGCAGAAATACAGCAATACCAAACAAAACAAACAATAAAATACAAAACACAACAAACCACAAAATACCATATTGTATTTCGCAATCCATCCGTACCACCAGTCAATTGGTCTCCGAATGGTATGGTCGTCCTTTCCTTAGTTGAACGCCCGGCTTCTGTAGAAGTTCTGCCACTTCATTTCTTTCCCCTTTTTCCGCTGTTTTGTTTTCTCCCAAGCTCTCAACGGTATATGCTGCCGTAGTGGATGAAGTCCCTTAGGCGCTTTCTCTCTCTCATGCTGCCGTAGCGGATATAGTTCCTTAGGCGCTTTTTAACTCTCTCTGCAGTTATGGCACGTCTGCCACACTTGCTCTTCCTCTTTTGATATACAACTCTTGCTGCAGTGCAGCTGCTGCACTCCTCTGGCTCGATCCTCTCCCGCCGATGTGCGCATTCTGTCTGTGGATATCTCGAACCACAGACTATCGTTGTTCCTCATTTGGCACCTGTCGCCATTCTCTTTCTCTGCTCAAGTACTTGAGTGGGTGAGCATCTCCTGCTACCCTTCAATATCGTCGACTTCTTCTGTGCACTTTTGCCTCAGCTTGTCTCCCAGCAGGCAAATCCTTTCTTTCCAAATATTTCATTTGATCCTTATCCATCCATTGATCCACTTTTTCCCCCTTGATCTTTTGCAACAACAATGGTAGGCAAGAAATATGCAAAAACCTCACAAAATTCAAGTGTCCCCTACCACTGTTGAGTACTTCCATTGGGACAACAATGGTTGCACCTTGTCAGCTCTGATCTGGGGTTCCATAGTAAATCATGGACGAAGCGCTGTGGAACCACTGACTATTGGATGGTCCAGCGGAACTGGAAGCCTTGTCAGTGCATCCGCATTTGCGTTACTCTTCCCAGCGCGGAACTCAATCGTGAAATCAAACTCTTGTAGGCGGAGTGCCCACCTCATCAGTTTCCCCGTCAGTTTGGTACCCGTCATCAACCATTGTAAGGCTCTTTGATCAGTCTGCAGCACAAATTCCGTTCCGTAGATGTATGGCCGAAATAAGGTGCAAGCCCACACCACTGCTAGGCACTCCCCTTCCACTGCAGAATAATTCCTCTCAGCAGGATTGAGTCTTTTGCTGGCATAAGCCACCACATGCTCCCTCCCTTGCTCATCCTTTTGACAGAGTACTGCCCCCACAGCCTGGCTGCTCCAGTCTGTTTGCAGAATGTATGGTAGGTGTGGCTGTGGTGGAGCCAGGACTGGTTGATCGGTAATGCTTTTCTTCAGCCTCTCAAATGCTTGTTGGTGGCGTTCCCTCCATTCAAATGGCACATCCTTCTTCAACAACTCCGTCAGAGGTGCAGCGATCCTTGCATAGTCGCGCACAAATCTCCTGTAGTAAGAAGTAAGGCCTAGGAAGGACCGCAGAGTAGACACATCCACCGGGGGCTCCTGCATCTCCACTGTGGCAATTTTCCCCGGATTCATTTTTATCTCTCCTTTCCCCACGATGTGGCCCAAGTACAGCAGCTCCTCAAACCCGAAGTCCGATTTCCTTGGGCTGATCCTCAGGTTGGCCTCCTTCAACCGCTGCAGCACCTCTGCCAGGATCTCCTGATGCTTTTCCCAGGTCTCCGCATAGATGATGATATCATCCAGGTATACGATCACCCCCTTCCACAGCATGGGTCCCAGCACCTCATTCATCATCCTTTGGAAAGTTGCTGGGGCGTTACTGAGCCCGAAGGGCATTACCACGAACTCATACAGCCCCTCCTGGGTGATGAAGGCCGTTTTCTCCGCGGAGGCGGTGCTCATTCTGACCTGCCAATACCCCGATCGCAGATCGAGTGCCGTGAAATACTTCGCCTCCGAGAACTGATTGATTGCATCCTCAATCCTTGGGAGGGGAAAGCTATCCCGGGTAGTGATCTTGTTAAGCTTGCGGTAATCCACGCAGAACCGCACGGATCCATCCGGCTTTGGCACTAGGACGATCGGTGAGGCCCATGGGGACTTCGACTTCCGCACCACTCCGTCCAGGAGCATCCTCGCCACCTCCGATTTTACCACCCGGTTCTCCGCGTAACTGAACCTGTAGGGGTTCTGCCTGATGGGGGGATGATCTCCGGTGGAAATCTCGTGGTATAAGAGGTTGGTTTGCCCGACTTGATCCGAGGACCAAGCACAGGCATCCGGGTATTGCTGCAGAAGATCCAGCAGCTCTTTTTTTTGGTGGGGGGTAAGATGGGGACTAATTTTCAGTTCTTCCAGTTTTTCTCTAAGTGACACCTTTTCCTCTTTTCTTTCCTTTTCTGTGGCAAACGTTTTATTTTCTACATCAGAAGTCCCAAGGGGAACCACCCCTGCCCAAATCTGGTTTTCCTGCAGCTGAACTGCTGTCTGTCCCATTTCTTTCAACCCAAACTTTTCTTTTCTTTTTCCTTTTTCTTTCTTTTCTCTTCCCAATTCTTTTTCAGCTGCTTCCCCTTCCCTTGAATTTTCCCTTCTTTTCTTTTCTTCTTCCCCTTTTATCTCTTGTCTCACCAGAATTTCTGCTTCCACTGTTTTACTATGGTTCAAACACTGCATGGCCCATGAGTCTGGCCACAGACTTCTGGCCCTTTCTACCTCTTGTGTTTGGCGTTGCATTCTCTCTTCCTGCTCCTTGATCCTCCTGCCTGCTCGACGCCACTGTTCTCGCCTACCCGCACGTTTGCCCCTCCTCCTTCTCCTCTTTCCCCTTTTATTTCTCCCCTCAGGACCGACCCACTCTCGCCACCCCTTCAGGTGTCGCCGAAGGAGGACGTCGGTGGCCGGCCCACTTAAAAATCCGAGGAGTCGTAGCTCACCACCCTTGGTGGCGCACTCCCTCCTTTCTCTCCGGTTGCGGCCGCTGCTGGAGGCACTCCTGTTGCAGCCCCTCCTGTTGGCCTCCATGATTGTGCAGTTTCCCGGAAGTGTTCCAATAGCTTTTTGAGCTCCTCCTTTTCCTCTTGCTTCAGTGCCTCCCGCCTCCGCATGTATTCCTCTGTTACACCATTCCTTCTCCCCTGTTTTCCTTCCCTTTGCAGTGTTTCCTCCAAACTCCCTTCGTTCTCTTTTTGTATTTTCAAATGGTGCCCTCTTCTTGCATCCAGTAACTCCATCTCTTGCTGGTGGAGGTGTGAGGCTGCTGCCTCACTCATCCCGTTCTCCCGACGCCTGGTGTAGCACTCTTGCAGCACCCTTGCTTGGTAGTATGTAAGCCGGAGGGTCGGTGGATGTCGACTGGCGGCGTTGGGCTGGTTCAGACCATCATGAGTCGTCCTTGAGTTCGGCTGCAAAAGTTCCCCGGTAGAAGAGGGTGGTTGGGCTGGTGCAGGACTGGGTTCTTCGATGTGGCGGAGGGTCTGGTAGATAGAAACGACTGCAGCAGTTGCAGGCGTTACAGAGTGGATGAACTCGATCGGCACGCCACCCATGCGTTGTCCCGCCATGTACGGAGTGAGCTTTTTGCGCCCGTAGTCGATTTCCGCCCCCGCTTCCCCTAGCCACGGAGTCCCAATGATCAAGGAGAAGTGGCTGTTCTCCACCACATGGCACGGTACCATTTGTTTGCTCTGCCCAAGGGCGATAGGTAGGGCAGGGATGTATCCTACTGCCTGCCGAGTCTCTCCATTGCAGTCCCGGTACCTTCCCTTTGGTGCCTCCATCAGATGTGTTAACCCCGTTTGTGCTAGGAGTTTTGCTGATATAACGCATGCACTCGCTCCGGTGTCAATGATTGCTCCTGGCACTTTGGTTTCCATCACTTTGGCTGTGGCTGTAGTGACTGCATATGAGCTTGTCTTGTCCACTTCCGCCATGGTGGTAACTGCTGGGACTTTCGCCATGGGCACCCTTAATGCCTTCAGCCAAGCATCAATCAGCTCCGGATGATGTTGACAGAGTTTGGCCACGGATACTTCCGCCGTCAATCCCTCCACAAACTTCTTGGCCTCCGCCTTAGTAAACATGCGCTTCTCCTTTGGCTCCACTGTTGATTTCTTGACCATCTTCTTTTTCTTTGCCATGGTATTTCTCGGCGATGGTACTTGCATCGGTCTATGCATCAATGGCAACATCACAACTGATTTGGATCCTTGTGGCACATCTTCTGGTTTTGGCACACCTTCTGGTTTCGGCACATCTTCCGGTTCAAGCACTTGCTTTGGAATCTCTTTTGGCTCTTTCTTGGTTTCAGGGTCTGGCTCCTCTTTCGGTTCCTCCATTTCAACATCCTCTGTAGCATTCGGTTGAGGATCTGCGGGTATGGGACTGGTATCCATAGGAGTCCCTCCATTGCTTCCTTGGGCACTGTCCATTGCTCCATTGTCGACATCCATAGCAGAGTACAAGATTGATGCCATGACTTCCTCTGGTTCCTCCATGGCTGCTGTCACTGGGTCGGTCTGCTCGAAATCCATAATCAACTGATCTTCCAGTTCTGCTTGGAAACTCTGCATTCGGTTGGGACAATTTCTTCTGTAATGTCCAAGGTCTAAGCAATGCCAACACGTGACTTCGCTCATGTTTATCCGTCCACTCCTTCTCCTCCATTCACTTCCTCTGTGGTTTCCCCGGCCTCTTTCCCCATTGGTAGGTATTCGATCCACTCCAGCGTCTCCAGTAATGCCATGGCTCACCCCTGCCAGCTCGGGTTCTTCCGATTGTCGCATATCTACTACCCTTTCTGTCAAGGCAGAGATCATCCTCCTGAGTTCGCTATACTGCCGCCCAGATATTCTCACTTGCTGCTCCACTCCTCGAAGTCTTGAATCCGTCACAATTTTGTGATCACGCATTTCCTTCCTTAGGCTGTCAATTTGCCCATTTACTCTCCGATCCATAACGCCCACTTCTGCCAAAACAGGCTCCAATGCTGCATGCTCCTGCAGTTCTCCCATCAGTTCGGTTGCTGGGACCGTCACTTCCTTCTGGGTGGAACTGGGGTCCACTTGTCTCTTCTCAACTTGTCTGGCTCTGGCACTGACTCCCTCCAAAGTATCCTCCATGGGTGCATGAAGTATGGGTGTCAACTCCCCCTGAGCTCCGTCCTTGTTCAATCGAAGTAAGGACCCATCTGCCACGGCTGGATTGCCTGGTACTCTGTCCGCTTCCACTTGCTCCTGGGATGGCGCAGATGCACACTCGTCGCCTGTTTCATCACATTTCCGGCTTTGTTCCAAGGTATGGGCCACTAGTGTTGCTGGGGCAATTCCAAACCAGGCCAGCATGTCCGTTTGCAACTTCTGCCACGTCCTCAATGGGTTTGGCACTCCTTCCACAAGGGCTGGATGTCTGGATATCCAATTGTCAACCCATGACCGAGCCTCCCTGGTTGTATAGCGGACCAGTCTCTCTATCCTCTCGTCTTCGTGTGGCTGCACTGCTGGGGGTACATTCCAGCCAGAGCCTTCAGCGAGGATCCCATAGGAACGTAACCAGGTGGCCACATCTTCTGCCTCTGCACCCGTAAATGCGGGTAAATGACTGTCAGTCAACCGATTAGGAAGTCCTTCTGCTGGATGTATCATGGCGCCGCCACTGCCTGGAGTCGGTGGACAAACTGGTGGTGGAACAGGAGGTCTTGGTGGAACGGGTGGAACAACTGGACCAGGTGGCACAATTGGAGGAATCTGGGGGAGACTGGCAGCAAAGGCAAATGGGTTCAGTGGTGGATGTACTGGGGGCACAGGCTCTTCCTCGAAACTAGAGGATGTCTCCCTCTTGTCTCTTTCCCCTTCAGGTTTGTCTTCGTCGGAACTGGAACTCGAGGGCTCGTTGGTAGCGCCTCCATTTCCTCCGTTCCCTGCAGCAACACTGCTCTCTTCTTCCTCTTCTTGTTTGACTTCTTCCTTAACCACAACTTCTGGCTCAACAAAGGCTTCCTCCTCTTCTTTGGTCACTCGTCTTGCTTCGTCTTCTTCTTTTACTTCTTCCGCAAGCACTTCTTCCTCCTCTTGGACAACCTCGGCTTCTCCTTGGTCAGTAACGCCAACGAGGTTTCCTTCTTGTACCTCCCTTCCAGTGGGGTCAACACTTGCTTGCTCTTCTTCTTCTTTAACGACAGCAACCACTTCGTCGTCTACCTCTGCCCTCGTAACCTCGTCTCCAGCAGCTCTGTCTTCTTGTCTTGCTTCACGTTCTTCAGGAACACTCTCGACCATCACAATCTCTTTCTCGTCAACCTCATTCACTTCCTCGTTGTCCCAGCCGCCAAGAAAGTCTTCCTTCAACACCCCTTCGTCGTCAACAAGACCAGCCTCAGAAAAAGCACCAACACTTCCTTGTGCCTCAGAAACCTCAACGTTCACTCCTTCTGCACCACCAAGGCCTTCTTCCTCGTTTGGTTCTTCTTCCTCGTTCACTTTTTCCGTCAAGATCTTCTTTTTCCTTCAGCGCCGCCACAGATCTGAGTGGCAAGTCTCCCTTCTGGTCGTGATCCTTCTCTTTTACCCTCTGTTCTCCTCCAAACCTCGGATAAGTACTGCCCTTGCTTCTTTTTCCACCTTATGCAGTTCGTCACTCTTTCTTGTATTTGTTCTCGACCTTGCTGCAGCCCAAACAAGACAAAAGCGACCCAACAGCAGTTCTGACCTAACCTTAGGTTAAGATCCCACAAGATCCCGAAACCCACAAAGCTTTTTCGCCTTCTCTTCACCCTTGTGAGCGACCCCAGCTCGACCTTGTACCCTTTTGAAACGTATCCACCCCTGTGGGTCCTTCTCTTCACTCTTGCAAGAGCTTACTCCGCTTCTTTTCTCACTCTCAGGTCTTGCTCGTCCAGACTGCCCACTTATAACGACTGCCAGAGCCGTAGTGCACGTCTGCTGCAGCACAGCTAAAAAGTGTGCGCGCCTGGGCTCCGAAACCAACAAATGGCGTCGCCTTGACCGCTGGGGTCACCCCTGCAGCCGTACTTAACGGTTGTGGTGGCGTTTCTGCCGAACTGGAACGGCAGAAGTGGGGACAGCCCCTCTTGAACTTGATCACACGGCCTTTGCAAGGCACTTTACTCAGGTCTCTTCTCAAAAGCTTTCTTACAACAATCAAAAAGGTCCACACTCGAACAAAACACAAGAACCTAACCCAGAAGATCCGCACCAAGAAGAAGTACAATACCCTAAGATCAGCCGTTTAAATAGGCTGCAGCCTGACTCACCCTTGTCCCATTGATCGCCTAGGATCCCACCTACTGATTAAGACAACCCAACCCATCAAGCCTAACTGATCTTCCTAACCACCCTAAGTCCACTCCCTCAGTACCAATCCCTAGGACTGTCCAACCTAGTCAACTCTGTAGCTGAACTGCTACCTCTAAACTGTGGCGGAACTGCCATGGCAGAACTGTCCCGGGGTGACTGCTAGCCCTACGTAATCCGTCCGGGACTGCCTCAAGCAGCATTCCCTCCCCTGATATCACTCTAGCCCTGGAGGTGACAAAATTGGTCGAGGCGACGTGGTTTGGGGTTACACTCGAGTGCTGCGATAACCAACCGTTACATTCCTCCCCACCAGGTTGGCAGTAAGTTCCAACACTGCCGTGGAGAGCATGTCTCAAATAAAACCCGTTGCATAAAGTATCACAATCCATAAGGCATCTCACAATCCAAATCAGAATATCTTTCAGTGTCCAAACACGAAAAGAGTACGAGACTGGCATAATATTTTCTTTCGCTTTGTCCATAAAATCGAGAAAATCATCTCTCTATTTCAAACTGAAACTGAAAATGAAAAACATCTGGCTGAAAAGAAAATCCTTTAACATTCAGAAAATCATCTTGTATCACTCCAGAAATATACTTCTGTCCATCAAGTATTCCACCAATGTTTTCCTTTGCTCATATATATCTTTTCTCAAACCAGGTGAAAGGACAACTAATCATGCTCTTTCTTTGAACCATTCATTCACCTCCAAGTCACTGAATAATCTTTTGAAAAATCAGCATTCTTTTTTTTTTTTTTTTTTTCAAATCTCTCTTCCGCACACTGAAATATCCTTTCTCTGCTCTTGAGTTTCCAGAGCTCCTCTTCTTGCAATATTTGGATTGCTGCTGCTGCTGCTGCTGCTGCTGCTGCTGCTGCTGCTGCTGCTGCTGCTGCTGCTGCTGCTGCTGCTGTTGCTGCATCTAACGCAACCTCGTTTATCATCACTTGAGACTCCCATGGATTGCTGCTGCTGCACCATGTTGCAGCCTGATTTGTCTCCACTAGAGACTCTCCAGTTTGTCACATTCCAGCTTCACTTAATTCCTTGGCTTCTGATCTCTTGATTCGACAGCGCATAAGCTTTTATGGAGTCCCGCTGTTTGCTTTCCCGAACTGCAAGTTTCTTCACCTCGATTGCACTCCAGAATTTCTGCACTTCCAAAATCCAGAATTTTTGCACTTCCAAAATCCAGAATTTTTGCACTTCAATACTCCAGAATTTCTGCACTTCCATCGCACTCCAGAATTTCTGCGATGTACTCTCCTTAATCCACGCTTATTACAACATGTTCCACTGCTGTCGAATTTTGACAACCTCTTGATACTTCAAGAACATCAGAAGCAATGTTCAGAGAACCATATTGTTCTCCACAATATGTTCTAACCTCCAACAAAGTTCGAGATATCCGAAACATTCATTTGAATCAGTTTCATGTCAACGAACTGATTCGATTCTCAGCACTTCAATAGAAACATCCAGTTGGTTCCATTGCCCTCAAGGGCTACCAGAAAATTAACCAACTCTGTCCACTATTCTTCCCTCTCTGGAATTATGTGCTCCCACCAACGAGGCACCTGAAAATAAAATAAAATATCCAGAGGGTTGCTCTCATGTTTTCTTTTTTTTTTTTTTTTTTTTTTTACTTGTGCTCCCTTCATTGGGGCACCAAATGAATGCCTGAAAATTTCCATAGCATTTTTTCCCTTCAGAAATTTTGCTGCCTTCTGTGGGTATCCACAAAATATTCACTCTCACTCTGTTCCTTCCCTTTTCTTTCATTCCATACTCTCTCGTTCCCCATTCATCAAGCCCCACTGTTCCAAGTGGAACTCAAAATCATATGTTCTTTTTTTCCAGTCATCAAGCCTCACTGTCCCAAGTGAGACTCAACATCAGATGCTCAAAACAACATCAGCCCCGAGACTGATGTCCCAAAAATAAACCATACACTTGCTGCACTAAACTCGTGTTGAAAAACCCGCTGAAAGCCCCCTCCCCACCAGCTTTAGGCAGTCCCTTGCCTAACAATAGGATTCAAAACTGAGTGAGGGGCAATCAATGTTGCCACGAGTGATCACAACGATATAAACAATCATCAATATCGAAGGGAATGTTCAGAAACAAACCACACTCACGGCATTGCACCGCCGTCTTGTGCAACGGAGATAAGGAAGCAATATACTCAGGGAGATTGAGTAGAAGCTTTTTGTGATTCTTCAGTGAGGAATCTTCACTTCAGTGGCAGTGGATCTCGCCATTCCTCTGAACCTCCAGGCACATGCAAGCCTTGCATGTTCGTCTTCCAAGGTAATCCAATTCCGTTCTCCGTATCGATTGTAGCACAATCGTTGCATTCACAGTGTTGTATTCTTGAACATCTTCACTGAGCTTGGGAAAATCTGACATCACCAATGGTGATCCACCATTCACTTTGCTGCTAATGGCCTGCAGCCAGTCAAAGCGATAAACAAGGTGTACGTGCGCTCCTTCAGTCTTGAGCTCACGGGATGTAAGACAAATCCCATATATTTTATAAATATAGTTCACACCACCATATTGCCTACAAGAGGAGCTCCAGATAGCTCTTCTCTCTTTGCAATCTTCCTACTCTGAAGTCATGGGGGAAATTCTCTCAACCCCTACGTGAAACACCGGTACGGCTGTAACACTACGGGAGCTACCCGTTTAAGACGCTAAAGTGTGTGTGGATAATATCCAAGCGCCGTTGACGTCTGATGGGTGTTTCTCCGAAAGGCGGCGGCAAACGCTCGACCGCTTTTTGGAGGTATCCTAAAATTCTTGAAATCTGGAGGGGCCCTCCGTCGAGTCGGCTCTCCTCAAACCTTCTACAGGTGGCTCAAGGTTCTAGTCGTGCACTGACCTTAGGTGGCCCATATGGCTCTTCCTAAGCTTCGCAATTGGTTCAGAATTGGGAGGGAACCCATCCCCACTTCCCTTTTCTTGGTGACAAATGGCCTATGGCTCTTTCTGCCCCCTCAATTGCGTTACAAGTGGCCCAAGGCTCGCTTGTTCTTAGTGCGTTCTTGCTTGTCTCAACTCCTCGAAACTCGGTACAGGCGGCCTAGCCTGAGCACTTTCTCATTCATTAGGGGGATCTCTCGCTCAACCCCTTTTTTTTCTCCGCGGCTGCACCACAAGTTCTGAGAGTGGCCCTAAGGCACTTCTCTCCTTGTTATCACATGAGGAACTCTGTCCTCAATTCCTTTCTTCAACCCCGCCACTAGTCTTGAGAGAGGCTCAAAGCACTTCTCTCTTAGTGGTCTGAGTTTCATCATATGTATTTTACTGTAATTGCTCTCGCGTCGCTCCATGTCCGCGATAGTATCATCTCTCTCGGCATGCAGTTGCATTCTTGCCACAAATAAAAGTGGGTGTTCTCTTGTAGAACTCCATAGCCAATGCTTTTGGCTGCAACTCTTGATGCTCCTTTGTTGTGGGCTGTGGCATCAGCCCCTCTTTTCCAACTCCTTGTTGTCAGTTGCTGCATCAACACCTCAGTCAAATCCTTGCTATAGGTTGCTGCATCAGCACCTTGTCCAAATCCTTGCTTTGGTTGCTGCATCAGCACCTTGTCCAAATCCTTGCCTTGGTTGCTGCATCAGCACCTTGTCCAAATCCTTGCCTTGGTTGCTGCATCAGCACCTTGTCCAAATCCTTGCTGCAGCTTGCTGCAGCTCTTGTTTCCACATTCAAAATGTTTGCTTCACATAGTAGTAGGTGCAAATCCTGGCTGCGGCACACACACCGGACCAGTCCAGGCTGCACATCAGCCAAAGATGCCATGTGCTGATCTCTTAGCAACTCAAAACTGAGCTTTGAACTGAGTATGTCTTGGGATACCTCCCACATAAAGCTCACTCCATCCATCTTCATCGGTTGTTGCTTTCACTCTCTTGCACTCGCAATTTTCCTGAAATTTCCAGATTGCAGCCATGATCCACACCAAGACAACATCAGCTTGCCAAGCCTGATTTGTCACCGGGCTGGACCATCCATAGTATGCCCTCTTCTTTCCACACATCTGTGTTGGGGCCTTAAGTCTCGGCAAGGGTGAAAAGACAACTTCAGCAACCTGAGCTTGCATCATAATGCACCAGCTCGCATCTTCTTCTTTTGTCCTTCTGACTCAGAAGTTCTGAGGTGGACACCATAAACCTTTGGCTGCTTCACCATCAGAAATCTTTGATGCCACTGGTTCCTCTCACCACCGTGAATACAATCATCTCTTTGTGTCATTGGCAGAAACGGCATCGATATATTCTTGGGCTGCGATCCAGTTGGCCTCTTGCTCAAGCTGTTGGTCCTCATACATCATCTCATATCAACATGAGCCGGCAGTTCACAAGTCCCTTGAACTGTCGATTTTTCTGACAATTTTCCTTTGTCAACTGGGGTATTCTTGGCCTTGCTGTAGCCACTCCTTTCACCTCCAGTTTGTTTGCCACCAGAGGTGTTGCCTTTAGTATAAGCAACCCTCTACCACTGGTGCAAATACAAATTCGAATCAACTGATTCGCAAGCTTGATATCCTCTTTTATCTCCAGAGGTCTCACAACATTCTGTCATGAACAACAGCTGGATCGCAATCGTTTCTCCAATCTTCTTTCTCCACATGATAGACTCTTCTTTTCTATCCCATCCAGATGTGGGGATATGTGCCCTTCATTTTCTTGAAGAGACCTTCCTTTCTTAGGTCAGCCTCAGCCCTCCTTGGCTAGTGCACAAACTTCGTCCTCCTTAATATCATCCACCAAATCATGGTCCTTGACTGAATTTCAATGCACAACCCATATATTTTCCAGAGCTGTCATTCAACACAAGTTTTCAGAAATCCTTGACCATTTTCCACCACATCGGACTCCAATATTTCAGTTCCACTATCAACAATATCAAGCCAGAAAATTCCACAGAGAGATTTCTGCTTGAAACACCTTTCATATGACCCGAAACCTTCAAAAGAAAATCATTTTCCTCCTGAAATTTCCATCACTAATCAGATCATTCCTTTTTTTCTCATATGAAATAAATGCATGAAAGAGATTAATCCCCTGATCACTTCTTTTCTTCTCAGTTCATCAACCATTCAGAAATTCATATTTGCTATCCAAATTTTTCAGCAAGTGGTGAAAAGGTGTCTCTTTCTTCCCATTTCTGTGGGTATAATCAAATGCAAAAAGAGAAACAAATACTCTGCCTTGATTTCTACAAATCTGTCCATTTTCTGCATCGAATTTCGAAAAGACCAATGCATTCATTCAATCTGATGACAATACCACCAAACTCATCTCAAACTCTTGAAGAAGAGGTTCAGCATCAGCAAGTCATGTCCTCTGACTCCTACTGCTGGATAAACATGAGTCACTTTGCATCCAATGGGTGCTCTCTTGCTGCAACTCTTGTATTGCAGCAATATCCCAGGGAAGATCATTCTTTGCTTTGTAGCACACTCAGAAATATTACTCAACAGCTCCTGTGGCATTTGTTGCATGTCCCCTTGAGTAATAATGATCTTCTTCCACTTGATGTGCATCCTCTTGTGCAAGTGTAGATGGTATTGACTCAGCATTTCGATGTGATCTTCTCCACATCAGTAACTCTGATATTTGCCTTGGCATTCGTTGCAATATTTGCCATATCATACACTCCAATGTATGTTGCAGTCAATGTGATACACATTGGCTGTATTGTTTCATGTGTTCATGTAAACAACACGTCATGGCTGCGGCATGTTCAACTCAGTTCGAACTGCGAAATCTGCTGGCAGTAGATGCTGCAGTCAATATGAATTCGTTGTGGTATCCCCAGATGCACCCGAGGTAACATCCATTCTTGATCGCACTCTTGATCCCAGTGGGTATCACACACACAGTGCTTCAACAGCATCCTCGTTCCAGAGGTTATCTCGTGCGTGTTGGTGCACTACCTCAACCACCGTCTCATCATTGACTTTCTTATCATTCGCACTTGTTCCGTTCACTGTGTTGTCGTCGATGCCAACTTCGATGTATGTCTGCAACATTAACAATCGAATTGATTGCAACATTCGTTGGGGCTCTCTTGTCTTTGCTGCCCTCATTTGTGCCAGTTGCGGCAATGCCTCCAACTGTAACACCTTGACGACTGCATTCCTTGCAGTCACGCTTCTCACCCTCTCTGAGAATCGTCTCATCAAAACTCTCACGCTGCTGTTGCTTGGCTTATCAGCCCGGCATCACTTGCAGGTGATGCGGCGTGTTTTGCTTGGCGCCTGGTCACACTTCTCTCCTCAGAGGTCGAAATCCAAACTTGCATAGTCTTCTGCAGTTTGCCTTTGTGCTTGTGTCACTCCCAACTGACGCAGTCTGATGCAGTTCGCTTTTGCACTTGGGTCACTTTCCATCAATGGTGCGCGTGAGATTCGTTTCTCCACGCACAAGCTGCTCAAGTCTTTGCCAAAAGCGCTCACTTAGCATCAACACAGTCGACTGCACATTCCACCTTCGAGTGGTGTGGCTCAGTTCAGTGATCTTCGAAACATAGCACAATAGAAGACTTGTCGCTGCCTCTGAGTAGCTGTCTAGTTCAATCGAACTATTTCGACAATCCTTTTGCTCCATCGCCATGCAATCAACCGTCAGGCTATCAGTAGCAACTGCGGCGTCGCGCTGCAACTGTTCGATCAACATTCGATCGAATTTTCTGTGTCGATTCGTCCTGCATTTTGCGCACTTCCTGCAAAATGCTGTTTCAATGCGCTGCAACTTTTATCACTCGTGATAATGTTGCGCCTGTGTTCTCAGGGCGTTGCACTCTTGTCAGTGTCCAAACGCCTTCTGTAACTCCGTCTTTTCGCGTCCGAGGCGAGGCTTACGCCTGCCACTTTCTTCCGTCGTTGCGCTTCCATCGCAACATCTGCATCTGCTGTAATTGCAATGAAATTGCAATGTGCTGCATGTAACATTCGCTGCATCCCCTTCATTGGGATTCCGTTTGTGTCTCCACAATCGCTTTGTTTTCATGCAGAATCGTCTGCACTCTCAACACCAACGATATCGAACTCACCTCCCAAGGAGGTTTGCCCTGTTGTGTACAGTCTCCTCGACTTGTACAATAGAACGACCAGCCAGTTAGGTGGCTTAAGAGGGTTCGACTCCCTCTCTGGATCTCAAGCAAAGCCTCATTGACCTGGCGCTCGATAGCGACCAGCCAATAGGTGCTTCCAGAGGGTCTAACGACCTCTTTGAACCTTAAGCGAAGCCTGAACAGCTGCTTTTCCGCTTTGCCTTTTCGGGATCCTCAAAAGAGGAAAACCTCAGATCTTAGGTTACCCCTGTAGGGTGTGAGATCTTTCGCTTGTCAGCCTTGCGCTGATCCCAGCGACTGGGTGGACGCTCTCCAGCGACCCACGCGACTTGGGCGAGCTTGTCTCTTGCAGTCGATTGCTGTCAGAAAGGGGGAGTCGGCACTGACGACTCGTCATGGTACGACCTCAGCCCAAAAACTTCGCAGGCTCCAGTTGTTGCTGCTGACTCTCTTGCTGGGTCACACTGCGCAGTTGTTCCCACGATCTGCGACTCTCTTGCTGGGTCACACTGCGCAGTCGTTTCTCACGACCTGCGACTCTCTTGGAAGGTCACACTGTTGGGCTTCCACGAACTTGCTCTGCCATGCTCATTCGTCACTTCCACGTAGTGCAGGCTTGGTCAAGTCTGTTCGTCGTTCAAGAAACTCGAACCCCGGTAGTCAGAGACAGGTTCGGCGACGATACTTCTGTTTCTGGTTCGACGACGACACTTCTGGTCCTGGTTCGACGATGAGAATGCTGGCCCTGGTTTGACGACGACACTTCTGGCCCTGGGCCGTCTTCTTTGTCGTCCTCGCTGGCGATCACCTTTTAAAGGCTTCTTCGAAGCTTGCTTTCGCGGGTCGTCTTCCTTGTCGACCTCGCTGGCGATCACCTTTTCAAGGCTTTTTCAAAGCACACTTTCGCTGCTACCACCATCACCACTGTAGATCGCTTTCCCAATCCCGTCCAAAGGGTCACTTGTGGTGGGTGGCCTCTTTCCTTTGCGACGCTCGTGTTCTTCAGCGTCTTAGTCGTCCATACTCGAGTACCTCCCAAAGGTGCTCGCGTTCTTCTCTTGTGGTCGCGCCTTCAGCGACACCTCCACTTCTCAAACAGGGTCGCACAATAAGTGACACTTATTGCGCCTTCGCTCCGAAACCAATGAAACGAGGCTACTTTTTTTCAAGGTCCCCTCGCCCTCCTAGAGGAGGACGAGTGCCTTCCTCAAGCGTCTCGTTAGATAGAACTTCCTTACAAGAATAAAGTTATAAAGAAGATACAACGACCTTTTCCTTCCACACTCTTATACCCTAGCGCCACAGCGCATCAAACCCTTGTTCCTGTCGACGTGTCACTATTCACTAGGAATTCACACATCTCCTTGCCACCTCAACTGTGAACGTGCCCCTATTCCACGAGAACTCACACGTCCAATTGACAACTCGACTTTGATGGCTGCCACATCATCATCCATCAAACTCCATCGAGCTTGGTTGTAGTCGTGACTCCAAGGGTGTCGCACTACTGCACCTCTGCACCTCTGCACCTCTGCACCTCTACACCGCTGCACCGCTGCACCTCTGCACTGCTGCACGCTGCATCCACCGCTGCACGCTGCACCGCTGCACGCTGCACTCCTACACGCCGCACTCTCGCACGCTGCTCCTACACGTTGCACTCTTGCAACCTTCCCTTTTTCAGCTGCAGGAAGCATGGCAACTACTCTTGTAGTTCCAGCTCGAGTGCTGCGATAACCAACCGTTACATGTAGTCTGTAAGGTCGTGGGTTCGAATCCCCCTGGGTTCCTTTGGGTTCTCGGGACCCTGCGGGGGTTACTATTTACGGTTTACGGTTGGTACGGTGGTTACGGTCGGTACGGTCCGGTACCGGAGCAGTACGGAGTGGTACGGTGGTCCGGTTCCGAGCACGAAAACCACTCCGGTCCGGACCGTAACTACCGTAACCGTAAGTGACCGGAGTGGGGTTACGGTACGGTTTACGGTACCGTAACCGGAAAGTCCTATCTCTGTCAGGGACTGGCCTCCCTTAACGTCAGTGAAGGACCTCAGATCCTTCCTTGGCCTGGCAAATTACTACAGAAGGTTCATCAAGGACTTCTCTGCCAGGGCTAAGCCATTGACTGCCTTGCTGAAGAAGGAAGCAAGCTGGCAATGGACCGAAAGGGAAGCTGCGTCAATGCAGGATATTAAGGAGGCATTGATGTCTGCACCAGTGTTGTTGGTGCCTGACCCAGGATTGAAGTTTGAAGTCACCACTGATGCTTCAGACTATGCTATTGGAGCAGTCCTTACACAGGACCATGGACAGGGTCAGCAACCTGTGGCCTATGAAAGCAGGAAACTGCAACCTGCAGAACTGAATTATGCTACCCATGAGAAGGAGCTCTTGGCCATTGTACATGCACTCAAGGTGTGGAGGCACTATCTGGATGCTCAGGAGTTTGTGGTGCACACTGATCATGCACCGCTGAAGTATCTACAGACTCAGCCTCAGTTGTCCAAGAGGCAGGCAAGGTGGATGGAGACCTTGCAATCCTTCAAGTTTGAGATCAAGTACAGACCTGGAAGAGACAATGTGGTGGCAGATGCACTGAGCAGGGCCACACATCAGACTGCAAGGGAGCAGCCTGAGGTCAATGCACAAGCAAGATTGGACCTGACCCAAGGATTTCAGGAGGAGGTCAAGGAGGCCTATCAAAAGGATCCTTTGTGCAAGCAATTGATTGAGGCACACTACAGACCAGCTCATGTGAAATGGGATGGTCAGAGGCTTTGGAGAAGGGTTTGCAATGCCTGGAAATGGTGGATACCTGATGCAGACGGGCTCAGGGAGAAGTTGCTCCATGACTGCCATGAATCAGCATTGGCAGGACATCTGGGCAGACGAAAAACGCTGGTCAGAGTGCAGGCGCATTACTTCTGGCCACGCATTTCAGGCACAGTACAGAAGTATGTCAAGAATTGCATCCCCTGTCAGAGAAATAAGGCTTCTAATCAGAGGCCTTTGGGTAAGCTGCAGCCTCTGCCTATTCCTGATGGCAGGTGGTCCAGTGTTTCAATGGATTTTGTAGGCCCTTTGCCTAAAACCAAGAAGGGGTCAGATTATTTGCTTGTGGTAGTGGACAGATTCAGTAAGATGTTGCGATTGATTCCAACCAAACAAACGGTAACTGCAGCAGGTGTTGCAGATTTGTTCTTTCAGAATGTAGTTCGTTTCTTTGGGTTGCCTCAGGAGATTGTTTCGGATCGGGACAGTCGGTTCACTAGTAATTTTTGGAGAGCTCTGTGGAAGAGAGCAAATACTAGATTGGCAATGTCTAGTAGTTACCACCCTGAGACAGACGGGCAGACAGAAAGGGCTAACAGAACGGTGCAGGAGATTCTGCGAAGTTATGTTGAGCCTGCAGGTGCAGATTGGGAAGAGCATTTGGCTGCTGCAGAGTTTGCTTACAACTCCAGCATCAATGCCACTACAGGATTCTCTCCCTTTTTCCTTATGTACGGGCAGAATCCCCGAACTCCTGCAAGTGCTGTAGCAACTACAGCCTGCCCTGCGGTGGATGATTGGTGGACTACTTGGCAACAAGCTCTGCTTGCTGGCAGAGACAACATTGCTCAAGCTCAGGATCGACATCGCCAGGTGGCGGATCAAACCAGGCGGGGAGGGGGCTTTGAGCCAGGCGAAAAAGTTTTTCTGGCAACCAAGGACTTACCCCTACCTGATGTACTGAGCAGGAAACTAACTGCAAAGTTCTGTGGGCCATTTGAGGTGGTAGAAAGGATGTCAGAGGTGACAGTCAGGTTGAGGCTGCCAGGGCATTGGCGAATCCATGATGTGTTTCATGTGTCCAAGCTGAAGCCTGCCTTTATTGATCAGGAGGGCAGTTTTCCAGCCAGGAGGACACACACACTGCAGCCTGAACCAGAGCTGGTTGAGGGGCAAGAGGAATACCTGGTGGACAGGATTCTTGCAGAAAGGACTGTCAGAGGCAGGAAGCAGTACCTTGTCAGGTGGCAGGGCTATGACCAGTCAGAGGATACATGGGAGCCTGCCAGAAACTTGCGAAACGCACCGGACAAGTTACGTGAGTTTGAGATAAGGAGCTGAAAGGACCCGACCAAGCAGAGGTGACAGGTTGATATCTCTGACAGACTGAAGCAACCCCTGACAGAAACAGCGAAAAGAGTGCAGTATACTGGAACAAGAAGCTGTCTAGCAAGTTACGTGCGCAGAGCAGGAAAGGAGAAAGAGGAGCTTATCGTTCGAAAGGAAGGAGTCAATATGGATCAGCAACCAGCAAACCAGACCGCCCTTATCGTCTCAACCCCCGCCAGCAGCAGTGAGCCAGCAGAGGCTGCCCCTGTGGTTATCCCTGCGGCAGCGGTGGAGAAAGCCGACGTGATCAAGGGGGCAGATGAGGTTGTGGCGTTTGAGGAGGCTGTGCAGGTTCTGCGGAAGAGGGCAGTCGACGTTGCGGAGTTGGAAAGGCTGAGGAGCAAGTGTCAAAAGGTGGAGCAGGAGAAGTGGAAGCTGCAAGGGTCTCTGAGTGCTGCCGAAAGTGAGCTGAAAGCGTGGCGAGAGTGGGCGAAGAAAATGCCGGTAACGCGGTTGGATTCCGAAGAGGAGTTGTCCTTCGGCTTCCTGGACACAGGGCTCCCTGAACCAGAAAAACCTGCAGCAGACCAAAAGAGTGAGATGGAGACGGCGCTGAAAGAAACGGGACGTGGCTGTTCGCTTTGCTTCAAGACGGCGAGGTCTCTTGGGGCACCAGTGCGGGAGCTCCCATGTCGGAAGCACAGGATATGCTGCAGAGACCTCTGTGTCCAGAGACTCTGGTACGCGCCAGACGTAACGGTGGAAAAGACGAACCCAGACGGGAGCTTGGACGTGGTCGGACAACTCAGCGAAACGCGAAAGGGGGTTTCGGTGGATGCAGCGAAAGAGTGTGGGCTGTGCCAGCTTCGGGTGCACACGGCCATGGCGCCGAGGGTGCTGACGTCCTTGCGAATCGCGCTCGTCAGTCCACCCCTGCCGACGCAACCAGCCTCCCCGGGACGAACCAATCGTGATTGCGTGCCGCTGCGAGAGGTCCGCTGGAGTGTGCCTGCGCTTGCGCCAAAGAGGGGCTTGAAACGTCCGGCGACCTGAGGCAGGAATCGACAGGAGGTGTGACCATGGGAGTTGTGGCAGGATTGAATGTGGTTTGCTCAGTGGGTGCAGTGAAAGAGTTGGAATTTTTCAAGGGGCTGTCCAGTTTCTGGTGATCAGTGTGTTGGAAGTGGAATTTTTCAGGCAGGGTTAAACCCTTAGGGCTGTCCAGTTTCTGGTGATCAGTGTGTTGGAGGTGGACAAAGATCTCTTTGCAGTTTCTGGTCAGGTTGAGATGAAAACTCTGAAGTTTGCAACCTGTTTTGGTTATGAGAATGGTTCACCTGTTGATACATTACAAGTCCAGTCAAATGGGTTTTTATCTTTGTGAGGTTGGTATTTGTTGCCACTTGAGTATGGCTGGTTAAAAGGACAGATACAGTAACCTGCATGGAGTTTTTATTTCAGTTTTGAATATGGAAATTGGTTTGACAAATCAGTGGCAGAATTACAACACTTGAGGGGCTGGAAAAATGAGAGATTTGGGTTCTATTTCAGACTGCAGATGGAGTGCAGTGTTTGCTTGAAAGAAGGGCTCTGATTTCTATATTACAGGTCCATGGATAGTTTGTTGAGCTGAAACATTTCTGTGGGAAATTTGGTCCCTTTGAAAGTTATGGTTGTGTCAGGGTGCATAAGGGATAGCAATTTCCAGTGGTAGGACTTAGTATGGTTACATTTATTTTGGACTTGATTATCAGTGACTGAAATCTAAAAGATGTTTTATTTTAATTCGATACATTGGGTTTGGTCTGAGTTGCAGATATGAGATATACTTCTTTTCATTGGCAGAAGTTGGACTAAGAAGTTATTCACTGATATGGGTTTTGTTAGCTTGCAGTCTCTTGGGTTTTTCCTTTCTAAGTTGCAGTAGGGGCTACTGCAGTTCAGGTGGGGAGGAATGTAGTGAATCGCCTGATTCAGAGCCTGCTGGGCCCTGAATCAGGAGATCTGACTGTAGGTTGGCGAGCTGGCAGCTCAGCAGGTGTCCCTGCTGAACTGGCAGCTCAGAACATTCTGTGATCTGACCTGATACAGTGATGGGTTCACTGTGTCAGCTCAGTAGTTGTCTGATCAGGGGATCAGGTCTTGTCAGAGGTGCTGCAGCAGGGTATTTGGGCAGCGCCTCTAGGGTATTGATACACTTGGTTTTAACCTAGCTTTTAACCTTGTTTGGAGTGCTTTGCACCTTGGTCTCCCTTTGTTTCACCTTCAGCTTGGCTGGCAGACTTGCAGAGTCGCAGCCGTTGCAGAATTCCCCTCGAGTTTTTAGTACCAAAAATTGGGAGGCCGCCAAATCAGTTGTACGCGACAATGCCACGAACCAGCCTACCAAGGCGCCACGCAACTCGTCCGCCACTTCGTGATGGGCGAGAAAGGCCGCAATAAACCCAGTGAGATCGAATAAGTAACTCACAACAGGGGCCCAATTTGATGCCTCGTGGGCAAACGACGACCTATCTCCCAATTGCGTTAACAACCGACCGCCCCTTGCTGTAGACCCAATATCGAACCAATGCCCAAATTGCACAGCTCCTGCAGGGCGATCCACTGGATTAGTGCGCAAGTGAGGCACACCGTTGGGCTCCACAGCGAACGACGTAACGTGCTCAGGCAACGAAAAGCCGTAAGAGCTCGCAGTCTCCAAAAAAGCCGGCCTCCAATTCTGGGGAACGTTGTGCTGCATACGACAGAACACCGCAATAACGGGAGTCGTAGAAACGAGACACTCAAGTCTCGAGAGTTTAAACACGCAAGTGTATACGTTTTCAAAAAAGAAAACGAGATGAAACTACAGCTCCCAACTGTGAATAAATACTAACTGCTGCTCAAAAGCACACTGCCAGCCTATCACATCTTGGAACTAGTCTTTTCCCACCCTGGAGCCGAGACTCACTCGTTATTTAATCTCCTCTACTTAATGTAACGTCCCAATATTCTCTTGACCGACGTGGATTTATTGACTTTGCCTTTTTTTTATAGAAAAAGACAAAACAAAAACTATTTATGATTTGGCTGCCAGCCTCAACCACCCTTTTTTTAATTTACGTGATCTGTTTTTCTTGTTTCTTTCTCCCATCTTTTGAAGCCAGTTTGAATCTCTGTGGTTGACCCCTTGTTTATGAAACTGTTACGAGGGGATCGGGCTGCGTTGGCAGGCCCGACCCATGTGAACTTCACCCCATTAACAAAACTAACGAAAAGAAGAGAGAAGGAAAACGAAATTAATTAACGGGGTTCCGCGGTCTGATGACCTGAACACGATGAAGGATGTGCTGTTAAAATTAAAAAAAAAAGGCCAAAAAAGGCCAAAAAAAAGAAACAAAAAGAAACAAAAAGAAAAAAAGGTCAAAAAATAAATAAAAAGAAGCCCGAAGCAAAGTTTTTCGCCTGTCACATCAATAAACTGGGAAAAAGCCAAAAACTGGGGAAACACTGCACCAAACGAAAAAAGCCCGCGACAAAAAGTTTCTAAATCGCCCGGCGTTTCTTGTCGACTTGATCGCTCTCAAAACAAAAAAGAAATGAAGCAGATTTTTCAAAAAAACGAAATCTACAGTAAACGCCTCTACCGCCGCGCACAGGCGTTTGTTTTCAACGCGACCAACTCCAAAAGGCGCGTTTTGGGGTGGCCCATCCATCTTGCACAATATCGGCGAATCCAACAACGACGAAACGGAAAAAAGCTCCGGAAAAACCAAAAACTGACTCCGCATCGACTAATTATTTAGTTAATTATTTAGTCACATCAGCGTGCCAAAACCGAACCAGAAATCTGTGTGGGGTGAAGTTAAATATGTGTGGGGGGGTGATTTATGTTGCTACCTTTTCTCAGAACCTCAGTTCGGTGCAAGTTCGTGGACGATGGCAGGCAGAAAATCCAGCACAGAAAAGTTGGCAATCATACAGTATCCCCTCAGGCAATATGTAATTATTGTTATCGTTATGACAATCATACAGTAGTGTTTCAATGGGGCTGTACAACCCGATTACATAATTCGTGATGCTGACATGTCAACATTACAAAACATTAAACTAAAGTTTAGAAAAATTAAACTTCATAATGCATTTAAAATGGTGACACAGGATTTTCAAGACTCGACAATTCTCGGGAGAGTGAGTGCGTTCGGTCATCTCATTAATAATAACATTTTAAAATTTTCATGCATTCTTTTACTCCGATAACGAAACGTTTTTATCTTTAGCCAGTGCAACTAAAGATAGCCCCCTGAAAAAACTGACAATCATGTCCAACCCACACAGACGAGTCGTTTCATATCCAACCAAGACGAAGGAAAAAAACAACCATATCAGGCAAGAGGAGTTCAAAAATATCTCCTTCAAAATTGAAACAAGCCAAGAAGGAAAAAAAACACCACCACTTTCAAAAACCAAGCTTTCAAATGATTGGCAACTCAAAACCAAGATCATTTCAGCCAGAAAGCCTGAAAACTGACATGTATACATACCCCCAATGTTGATTGAATCAGTCTATACATGCCAGAACAGTTCTTCCCCCAAATCTCCCAAAACAGACTGCCTAAAAAAAACGGTTCTACCTTTTCCAAGGTTTTAATATTATTTGTGTCAGTGGCAGTGAGCCAGAACATGATCTATTCAGGGGTAACATGCAAAACAATAAGGTTTATTATTGCAATTTTTTTGTTGTTTTTCTCTTTTTGATAAGCTTGGCAAACAAAAATGATGTGACGTGTATGTGACGTCATGCCAAGCGAAAGTGCCTAAAGAAGTACCAACATAGCAGGGTTCACGGGACCGACAGACGATAATTTTCTGTCTACGATAAGAGGCATTTTCTCTTTGAGTGATCTTCACTTGCCGCCGCCGCCGCCACCACCTCCTCCACCACCACCACCACCGCCGCCTCCGCCGCCACCACCACCTCCTCCGCCGCCACGTCCTCCGCCGCCACGTCCTCCCCGTCCTCCCTTTCCGCCATCACCACCGTCCCCACCCCGTCCCCCCTTTCCATCATCACCATCTCCACCATCTCGCCCGTCTCGCCCACGTCTGCCTCCCCCACCCCCTCCTCCACCACCCCGGCCGCCATCTCCACCCCTTCCACCGAACCTTCCACCACCGTCTCCACCATCTCCACCTTTTCGACGACTGCCAGGCTCGCCATCTTCACCGTCGACTTTGAACCTGCGACGACGGCCGCCATCTCCACCGGTTCCATCGCAGCAATCCAATCCGAACAGGTACTCGAGAAAAGTACAATCTGCGATCACCCTCCACCACCCCTACTTAGTATCCACATCCTCAAAACAGCAAGCGAACGTGGAAGAAAACACTGTCAATTCGATCACCTCGGCAATTGGACAGTCCTTGCAAAGCTCGCCTCGACACGGTTGCAGGTGCTGCCATAATACCTGCAACAGAAAAAACGTAAACCCAATTCGATTTCGCAATTCCTTCATTGAAAAAAGGTAGCACAAGCGTGAAATGAAGTGAGCCGGTCCTACCACCATCATTTGCCGGACCGTGACGACCGGCGTCGACCGCCGCCGCCAGAGCAAGAAGGACGAAAGCGAAGACCCTCAGTGCCATCATATTGAAAAGAAAACCCGCGGAGCCTGCTTGGCAAACTTAAACGGAAGGATCGGAACGGAGGGTTTATGAGGTGTAGCTGGTCGAGTGCTGGAACAGTGTCCCTGTCTGGACGCGACGTCCTACAACTATCTGTCAAACTGATGGCATAGTTGGTCGCATGTGGCGTGGCGCTCCAACACGCAAGTTCAGTGTACTTGTCTCTTGTCGGCTTTCAGTGATGGGAAAAAAGAAGCCGTACTTCTCATAGTTGTGATGGTGCGACGGCTTGCCTCTATGACGTTGTGTGCTGCCCAACGTTTTTACGACAGGCCCTTGTCGACAAGGGCCTGTGAAAGGTGTTTTCTCTTTTCAATCTGCCTGTTTTTGGGGTGATTACGTAATCATGAATCGATCAATCTATGTTTGGGGAAAGCCGAGAGGTTAGCACTGTTTGTTTGCGGTTTGCTAGATTTGCTGAAAAAGACGTCCGCGAAAAGGGGTATGCTGGGTTGATCCAATGTGGGTTGTTTTTTGCCTGGAGGGATTCCGAGTGCTTACTATAATAAAATAAACAAATAAACAAAAACAAATGAACAAATAAACAGAAACCAAAGTTGGGAGTACCAGCAACACCACTGGCCAAATTCGAAGAAAATAACTTAAAAAAAAGGGCAAAAAATCGTGTGGATGGACGGGCTATCTAAGGTTTTTTTCAACGTGGAAAGCACAAATTTACCATTTTCATGGCTTCCATTACCAGAGCAACACAGCTGGGGAAAAATCTGCTGCAGCATATGCTGCTGGCGGATTCAGCTGAACAACATCAACTCTTAAAACATGTGAATTTTTTGCTTGCACAGAATATCAACGAACCCTCAATCATCATCATCCCTTTTTCTTCCAAAAAAAACGAAATATCTTCCCAAAAGCTGTTATTCCAATTCCGACTTGTACGAGCAATTTTTTTTTCTCTCTTTGCTTTTACATTGACTTTTCTTTTTTTTTTTTGGCTCGAATAAAATATATCATCAACAAATACCTGTAAAACTCCTTTTTTTTGTTCGTTGGTACGAAAATTCCATCCCCCCGTCCCCCCTCCCCAATCGATCAATCGATCAATCAGCTGGATTGCTATTGTTGCTGTTTCATTTTTTCTTCCCCCCCCCCCCTAAACAAATTGCTAAAATTCCAAGTCTAGTTAATTTGCTTAATTTATTCTTTTTTTACTCACCCATTTTCCATGCAAATGAAATATATATTTAGTGCGAACCCAATATGCTGCCCGGAATCACTGTTTCTTTTTTCTATTTTTTTTCCTTTTTTCATTTTTTTTTCCCTCGTATTTTCCCCATGAAGCTACATGTAACAGAGCATCTTCTCAGTTAATGATTTATTCGACTGGCTAATTTATCTACACCCATGCGCAATTTATTCTCATAAGGGAAAAAAAAATACATGCAAAAAAAGAATCATGTGATAATAAAGGGAAAAAAAGAAAAGAAAAAAAGAAACCAATAAAATGCTTTCACCACAAGACTCGGAAGCCTTTTTTTTTTTTTTTTGCCTGAGCGAAAACAAAACTCGAAAGGGAAATGACCACCCCTCCCTTCTTTTTTTTCCCTTCACAAATTCCCTTCAGTTTTTTTTCTTATCCACCACATACAGAATTTTTTGCTCATGATTCATTGAGCCAAAAAAAAAAAAAAAAAACCACAGAAAATAGCGTCTTATCTTTTATGCACCCCTTTTTTTGTAATTTTTTTTTTTTGGTTTATGCTGTGATGTGAAGATCATAGAAGCTCAAAAGGCAAAATAAAAAATAAAAAAAAATAGACTCACAGACAACCTTGGCAAGCGATAGCATCATTAAAAAAAAAACTCATTTGGGTTATGCACTTTTTCTTTCCTTTTTTCAACGTGCAAATGAGCGAAGCATTTTTTTATTCTGTTTCAAAAAAACCTACAGCTATAGAGATAATTTATTCACTCGGGGAGGAGGGGGGGATTAAACACCCCCACCCCCACCCCATAAAAAAACGAAGCAAAAAAAAACGAAACAAATCAGCGAAAAGAAAGCGATGGTGACTGCTTCCTCTCCACAAAATCAACCCAAAGAAAGAAAAAACCACGAATGAAAATCTAAGCTTTTCATATCACCATGAAATTCTTTTCCAAAAAAAAAAAAATTAGCTCCCCCCCTAGATTGCTTGTTCAAATCCCACCCCCCGCATCTTTTCTTTTCCCAAAATAGACACACTTAAAACTAAAGAAGAAGAAGAAGAAAAAAAAAAAAAGCAACAACATCGAAAACGTGAGCTCATCGATCGCTCCCTTCGAAACCCTTTCCACACTCAAAAAGATAGAAAAGAAAAAAAAAAGTTTCGCCCCCAAGCCATATATTTACTCATTCCATGAGTGAGGGGCGTTTCCCCACGATGCTTTGGGGGGAAGGATTTTCTTCTTTTTTTTCCCTTTTTTTCCCTTTTTTTTATTTAGCCGGGAAAATTGACCGGGGGGAGGGTTCCCGATTGGGCGGTGTCTGTTAGCAGCCCATCCACTTTGAACGGGGTGCCGAAAACCACGAAGTTCGAATTGGAAGAGGCGGTGGTTGGCAGAGCACTTCTCCCCAACACTACGAAACAAGCAAAAAACACAAACCATGCTTCGAATTTTGTATGAATTTTATGAATTTCTGAAGTGTCCGGCCCAGGTTCGAATCCCAACAGGAACAACAAAAGTTAACCACCAAAAGCATCGCAACAGGACATTCTACACTTTTGGATCAAACTGGTGGGGATTTTTCCCCCAAAAAAAAATTACCACAAGAACCATAGCATGTTTCTTCAGCACACGACAAAATAAGCTGCATTAGGATGGATTCGATATATTCATATGCCTGCAGGAGTGTATGTGTGTGTTTCATCTTTTTTTTTTTTTTTTTTTTCCGTTACATTCTTGCATTGCAATCGGCAAACATACCAGGTGATCCTAGTTGAGTGGAAACCAAGCTGGTTGCACTTCCTTCGCCCAATCCAACTCCTTCAGCATTCAATGCTATAGTCTGAGTTGCTTGACCAGCTTCTCCGTTTGCCAGGGCGCCTGTCCTAGATGATGTACTGGGAGAAAAAACACACAAAAAAATGAAAAATTGGTTTCAAAATCTATAAACAACTCAACAGAAAAAAAGAAGCAACCCTCGAGCAAGAAAAAAAGGTTTACTGAAAATTGAAAAAAAAAGTCCCAAGCTAGTCGACCAAAATGTGGAAAAAAAGACATGCCCCAAACTACACGCAGACAGTCTTGCTGACTGTTTCACATGGCAAAAATCGATATATATATGTCGAAAAAAAATTAAAAAAAATGGAACATTTTTTTTAATCTGCAGTGCTCCCAACTTTGCATGCCAATTTTGTTTTTTTTCCAACAGGAAAATCCAGAAACTGAAACATAGGCAAACCAGTTTTCCACAGCAGATAGTGAGCAGGTACCTGATTTGGCCTTGATTGGTGGAGGCACCGGCACGGGTGGATCCGAACGCTGCTGACACCGAGTTTCCACCCGATTGAACCGAAAAATCGCCGTCAGTTTTAACCTTTGCTCCTGAAACATAAGAAAGAAGTAGGAAACCCACATAAAAAACTTTAATCAGCTATAGAATACAAGCTGAAAAAGAGGATGCAACATGCTCTTTTCTCTTTTTTTTTTTTTTGGGGGGGGGGGGGAGGGTGAAAGATTTGCCATCGTACTGGCATACAAGAGATATCGGCTGATTTTTATACATGTCTTTGGTAGTTCTGTATCGTTTCAAGAATATCGACTCGATTGATTCTTGTTCGTTTATATGTTTTTGCCCTGGTTGGAGGGAATGATATGGATATGGATATGTACATGTGTATATATGTGTGTATTATGCCGTCTGCAAGCATGACCGATTGACCAAAAAAAAAATGTTGCAAATCGGATGAAGATCCGGAAATTGCCTTGGAAAGGCTAGGAGCACGTTTTATGGACAAAAAACGAAACAAACAAACAAAAAGGGAAGAAAAGAAAAGAAAAGAAAAGAAAAGAAAAGAAAAGAAAAAACAGAGCAGTTGATGAAAGTCACATTTATGTACCTGAACCCCCTTGGTTGGTCGTCGACAAGCCAGCGGAAAACCGGGTCGTCACGGTGGTGGGGGGGGCGGGGGGACTGGCCGGTGGCGGCCCCTTTTTTGGGGCAGCTGGCGGTGGTGGCCCATGGGGGGGGGCAACCGGAGGACATCTAAAAATAGAACCAGCCAAAAAAAATCAAAGCATGTGCCGACAGTAAGAGAACCGAAAAACAAAACTAAAATTAGGATCATCAGGATTTACCGTTCGGAGAGCAAATTACTGTTGGGGTTTTTACAAAAGAAAAGTAAAATTTTTCACAAGTTTTCTAAAAAAAGGAAAGAATCTGTGTGTTACTTTTTTTGGGGGGAATCCATGCACACCCAGGACTCGCTTACATGGACTTCACATTTTCCCTGAAAGCTGGAAGGCTGTCATCCTTGATGTCAAAAAATATGTGTGTTTGGGCGCCCTTCACATCGGCCCTGATGACGACTGCCATTGGGGAAATCGTACCAGTCGAGGAAATGGGCTGGGAGTTCAATTGAACCAGGCCTGCAAGGACAGGGACCAACCAGCAACAGTTTTTATTCCAGCTCGAAGGAAATTTTTGTTTCACGCTCGTTTGAAAAGAAAGAAGGAAAAAAAAAACAGAGCAAAGCAAAGGAAAGAAAATAGATTTTACGAGAATTCGATGGCTGCTGCCGATGTTTTTCTTTCTTTTTTTATTCTGGATAGAACAAACATGACTACAACTTAATTCAAAGCGAAGATGCCACCCGAAGTTTCTTTCTTTTTCTTGAATCAATTTTTTATTTTCCTTGCCAAGCAACATAACAGAAAGGCGACATCGACAGGCTCTCGAGAAAACTGTATATTCAGTTGTGATAAACTCAGTTGAAAAAAAAAAAAAAAAAACACATCTGGCATCCTTCGTAATGGTTCATGTCGCCATTGAATCGATGATTTTTAAAATTCCCACCCAAAAAGTTCTGGACTGACACGCTGCACCCAGCCGGCAGGGGCGGAGAGCTCGACCCTGCTGGAATTTTCATTGAACCCTTCGTAACAGATTCCAGCAGCGAAATCGCTGCGTCAGCCACAGACCCCGTTGCCCTGCCCAAAACAGAAACCAAATTGAAATTGCTGACCTTTGCACACACACACCAACACACACACATAGTGGTTTCTATAACAATGCCCCCCCCCCCCCCAAACTTCTTTATATAAAACAATGATCTCACCCCCCAAAAGTTTTGTTACGGGTTGTATGGACGGCTGGTGATATTTCAAAAATAAAAATAGAATGAAATAAATTCATTTACAATAAAAATGTAAAAAAAACGAAACCAATGGACAGCGGGGGTTTTAATCGGACTAGTGTTTTTCTGTGAAACCTTCAACTTCTGTCACCTTGTCCCCCCCCCTCTGGACATATCCAAGGATTTTTGCAAATCCAAAGCCCAGAGGTTTCCTATTCAAATCTTCAAAACAGAAGGAACAAAAAGAAAGAAAAAACAAACAAAGTTTACCTCAAGATATCCAAGGCTTCATTTTTTGCTAAAAATTTGCCCCTTGCTCTTATCGACGGAGTAACTGTGATGACAGAAATGCTAAAACCTGTGCCAAAAAAATAAAACATCGTAGCTCAGCTTTTTTTCTGAAAAAAGAGAGTTGATCAGCCACACATGTTTCGATGTCTGCCATCGAATTCACAGTTAAATCCACCACAAGCAACCCCCCCCAAGGTTTTCTCAGGGTTTGAGTTCTGGAATTCTATTTTCAGAAAGGGTGAATCGATGGAAGAGGTTACTCAAAAAATGTGCGTCCAAATCATGCATCTCTGATCAGGCCTTCCCCAATCGCCCCTGTCGACTTTTCATGAGCGAAACATATCACTAAGGCAGAAATCGTACTCGGACCGGTGGGGCGCGCGCGCTGCTGACACGATCGCCCACCCGCGAGTTGGGTGGTCGTGACGATTTCAGGGATGCAGGCGAAAAAGCCAAACAGAAAGGATAATATGCGCCGTGTTCGCGAAACGAAACGAAACGAACAGGAAGTGTGGACGGATTCCTCACCGCTGGCGAAAGAGGCAGCGGTCGCAGCCATCACAAAGAATACACAGAGCTGCTCAGAACGTGTGCAAACCCCCATCTTTGGGTCGCTCGTGGGTTTCTTTTTCCTTTCACTCCCCGCGTATCGATGGATTGCTTGCAGCGACCAGTGGACGTGCAGTCTCGGTCCAGGGAGAACTTTTCTTGCAGCGAGGCGCGATGGAAAGCTGCTCCAGAACCACCAACCGGGGCTAGACGTGAGCGGTACAAGCTTCCTCACTTTCTTCTTGCAGCGGGGGTTGTATTGATGGAGCGCCACAGGGTCACTTCGCTTTGAACAAGTGGCTGTTCTCACGTGTGTCATCCAAATTTCACCTACGTCCGACATTTAGTCAACCGTACTGTGTGAGCGAGGTCCGCTCTTGCGTAATCCGAATCAACCACTGGCGGCGCCGCCGTTTGTGTGAACAAACAACTTTTTTCCCTCCCAGAGGTTTGCAAGCATCGCCTGCTCCTGCGTTGTTTCGTTTATCTAGAACGCGAACTAGAGCTGCATGCGGAAACAAGAAAAAAAAATCTACCAGCAAAGCAACGCCGAAAATGCACGCTTTTTGACGTGAGAACATACACGTATCGTTCGCGAACGGCTGTTGCAATGTGTTCTCATGTTCGGGCTCTTATGTCTTGACATTTTCTCGCTGGCATTTATTTGTGATTCTGGTAATTGTACACAAACACACATAAGATTGCATGTGGAGAAGATCAGGCCTCTGTTGTGCTTTTTTGTGGGTTGATTTGGTTGGGAAACATGAGTTGAGACCTACATGCACCACAGGGCGCGACGCGTCCAGTACACTGCCGAAATGGGTTCAGAGCGCGGGCGTACATGCAAACATTACCGCTCTGATGGTTATGTGATGGTTGTGTACGCTGTGTTCCCTTTTTAAACTCGTTTTCCCGCAGAGACCTCACTCCTTACAGGTCAAAGCTTGATTGCAATTGCAAGGATACAACCAACAAGGAGAAAAATGGCGCATCAGAGTACGTACCAGGACGAGAACCTGCGGCTTCAGGGCGTGCTGGCGCAGAAGGAGACGGAGCGACGAAACGCTCTGAAAGGGTTGCTGAAGGCAAGGTCTAGGGTTCGGGAACTTGAGCAGAGCCAGAGAACCACCTTGGAGCGGTGTGCTGCCTTGGAGAAGGCTCTTGAGGATACTGCGCGGCAGTGTCAAGATGCCGTGAAAGAGGCAAAAAGACACCGATACCACGCCGGCAAAGCCATGGAAAGGGTAAAATTCTTCGCTGTGGAAAAAACGACTGACGCGAAGGCGAAAAAGCCGAAACGTGTGTTGAGCAAGATGCTACGGTGGGCGAAAGAATTGCTGTGCTGCGGCGGCATCTACGACCCTTACGACGAGGAGTGGTTGCGTGAAAGGTATGCACTTCTTGCAAACGACCAGTCGACACAGCCCCCTGGCTCGTTCGAAAACTGGAAGAGTGTAAGCATCACGTTTCTGTGGAGATGCGTGATCATTTCTCGTTGTTTTGTAGTTACGTGGAGGCATCTCGTTCCATTGAATCGACGCAAGAGACCACTATTTCCATTTCCATCTCAAACGACGAAGGAGAGGGAACTGAGGTACCTCCACAAGACAGTTTGCCTGCAATCGAGGAGGGGGAGGAGATTGAGAGTTAGAGTGATTGATTGATTGTTTTATGGAAATATGGGTTAGGTTGGGAAGGTTGGGGCCGAGGGTGGGGGAAAGAGGCAGTGATGATTGTTTTAGAACTTGTAACATGGGGTAGGTTGGGGAATTTGAGACTCTGAAATTGTCAGCAACCAATAACTACGCAAAAAAAAGGTCATCACCCCCCATAATGCCAGCAAAACACAAGCGCAACTCACAAAACAAAGAAAATGGTCCCTTCCGACTACCAAATGAAAGTGAGCATGCAACTACATCAGAGAGGAGAATGTCATTCTCCCGCTGCTGCAAAGCGCTAATAAAGTCGCACGGTCCATAATGATTTCGCAAATTTCGCACTAGAGAAAATTCTTCCGCGAAGTTTGACCACGAAGATCCCATTTTTAGATACCAGTCAAGGCATCTCAGCGGTATGAGTGGCAGTTGTAGGGCTTCCACGTCGACGACTGGTCTTCCAAGCACTGGTATTTCCCTCTCACTCATGCACAAAAACAACAGCCCTTATCGATGAATTGTATTCAGGGCAATTTCCCTGCCTGCACCAATCAGAGTCCCTCCAAGATATCCTGTAAAATCGACATTGCACTTCAATTTGTGGTTTCATTAGCTGAAGCACTGGTTTAGTGCACAACTGTTTGGCTTCAGCTCGCCACAAGGTGATCGTCGTTTGTAATGAAAGTGACGCCTGCGGGCGAGTAGGTCTCCAATAGAAGGAAAAAATAGTCTCATCGCATGGTGAACTGAACCCCCTCCTGGTGGTACGGAGCAATGGTGGACGGGTTGCACGACGGCTACCCCCATTTGTATTCATATCACCATAATTTGTACCTACGAGATGCCAGTAAAACACAGAACAAGGCGATCCCGCTTCATTTGCTATCAGTGAGTGATGCTGGGAGTGGGTGTAGAGGTGAGTGGCTGAGTTCGAAATCAGTTTCAGGTGATAAAAAAGAATATTCCTTTTTCAGGCACATTGTCCTACACATTATCAATGCTTCCAGACAGGAGTGACTTGCTTGCCTCCTGGATTTCTGAAGCCGAAGGATACGTAAGTTTGTTCCTGCAGGTTGTGATGTCGATTGCTGGGTGACATGCGCTCAGAACAGGAACAGGATGCGCCCACATACACCGAATTGAAAAAAGCCCGTCTGCTTGCTCGTTTGGTTCAGAACACTGTTCGGTGAGCACTCTCCTCCACGATGTAAGTTGATACTTGTTTGTTTGGTGATCAAACGCAAAATCGACCAGCATCTTGGTTGCCCAGTTGTGTGGTGGCTTTCTTTGTACTTTTGACCATGGTGGGATGTTGGAATTGGGTCAAGTCCACAATATTGTCGTCTACATCTTAAAGATCGGTTTGTTTCCGAGGGCTGTGAGCCATTTTTGACATACATTGGGATCGATTGATTTCATAATTCTATTGTCGACAAATCAGCAAAACCACTACAAAACAAAAACAAAACCTGAACATGCTTCCCGAACTGGAAAACAAAAACAAAAAACAAAAAAACGTTTATCTTTTTCTTCTTGAGCTTTTCCTTCCCCTCATTGTCAGGATTCAGAAAAACGTCTGGGGGAAACCCATCAATTCCTGATGGTTTTCATCGTCTATAAAATGCTGTTGAGCTATTTCTCCCGCACAAAAATTTTCTTTCGGCGCATTAGATGTTTTCGTCCGGTCTGAGTAGAGTATTAATTTCTTCATCCCTTCTGGAAGCATTGCCCTACCACACAAGCTCCGGGGATTTCTCCCGGCCTTGGGGAACAGCACGTCAGCTTACCACAGCACTCCCTTGAAGAATTGCACCCCACTCCCTGAAGACGGGAAAAAATCATCAAAATTATATGCATATCCAGATATAGAAATCACCACAAGTGTTCAAGAAACAGTGATATCAAGGGGTTTCTCTCACCAGATTGGCGCATGACCCACCTGCAATCAGAAATTACGTCATCACCATGTCAGACATCGCAACACAGGCCTCACTGAAGCAACCCTAAAATTGAACAAACTGGGCAGCTATCCACAAACATCAGAAGAAAGAGGGAAAAGGAAAAGATGGGAGGGGAGTTACACTCACATGCTGCCAAGCACGACGTGAGGGTCTCAAAGTTGTTTTCATTTCCCCCGCACCCTCCATAGTCGAACCTTTCGCACTTCCCAGACTGAGAATTAAAAAACCAGTTGGGAATGATGGCATAGCAAGGGCCCGGATCTGCTGGCAGCGTGCAGATATCTGTTCGTACAGACAAGGAATTAAAAAATTTAAGTTGGTGAAGCACGTTTCTGTTGCAAAATAGAAACGAAACAAAAAAAAATCCAGAAAAAACTTTAAAAGTGGTCGCGCAAGAGAGACAATTTTCAGGGATTCCAGAACAGACAAACGACGCTAGGACAGGGAAAATCAATGTGTGTGGAAGGCAGGTGCCATTGCAACTCACCTTCTTCGCTCTGGGCCGGCACAACAGCGAACAACAGCACAAAGCAGGCCGCGACTTTGAGAAGCATTTTGAACGGTCTTGTGGTAAAAGTCGACGAGATTTTTGGCTCAGTACTCGCACCACTGAACAATCGCACAAGACCAGCAGAATAATAACACAAACACCGTTCCAATTTTATCCCTTTGTTCACTACCAACTACGTACATTTTCCCAGCGGAACTCTCGACCATTCTCTGAACTCCCGCCACAGATCACCCGCGATACACGTTCAAGTGCTTTTAGCCATCCGTCCGCGCGCTCGTCGACACACACCCACCTCACCCGTGTTTATGTCTTGCATCAATAGTTCCACAACGTGTTCACAGTTGTTCCTTCCCTCTTTTCGCTCCCAAACTCGCGAAATATGAAAACCAAAAAAGGTGATAGTAAAATTCTTCACAAAACAGCAAGAAGTTCACGCTCTGAAGTGATGAATAGCAGCGGGCGAGGTTGAAGGTAGTGGAATCTAGGTGGGAAGTTTCAGATGAACGAATGGTCAGGATTGAGCGGCTGGGAATTGGGGGTCGGTTCAGTTGGGTTGGCTTCCACGTATTTCGGCCAAGCTGACGTTGTGCTATTCATAATATTTTCAAACCCTTCCACAGGCCACCCTCAGTTTTATTGCTGGAACTTCACTCCTGATGGAGCGGGGAGGAACTTGGCAGATGAGTGAACTTGGCAAACGAACACCGCGATTTAAATTATGTGTTGGAAAACTGGGAATGGATGGATTCATTGCGAGATGGAACGATGGGTGAAGGGAGAGACGCAACAATTGAATTGTCGTTCGTTCCAACTCCTGTCGCGAAGCTGCCGCGAAAGGCTGTACAGCACAACCGAATTACTTAAAAACCCCATTGAACAAATGATCTGGTCAGAGTTATGAGTGCCCAGAACGCTCTTTTTTTTGTTGGGCAAAAGGGAAGGACACCAGAACAAGAGGTGCTTACTGTTACTTTCCTTTAAGCAAGTTGCTGATTCGAAGGCATCCTAGGAGGGTCATATCTTTGAGTTGTATGTTGGTGGATTTGGGCCTATTGGCCTCCAGGTTTTTGTTTTTTTTCCCTTCTTCATCAGTTCCAAACACTGATGCGATGTTCATTGATCAATCGATCACCAATGGAACCCGTCGTCACCCAGATGAAGAATGGAAGGCGCCAGAGGTTTTCTCCACGCCACCTACACAAGCCCCTTTGTTAAATCTCTCTCTCTCTCTCTCTCTCTCTCTCTCTCTCTCTCTCTCTCTCTCTCTCTCTCTCTCTCTCACACAGTGTTTGATTCATTATTGATCCGTCAGAACGGGTGCATTTCTTTTTATTGTTGGGGCTGGCCGAATCAACAGAGCCTCATCAACCCATAAAATCAACATTACTTCCCAAACGTTTCAAGTAATTTTTGTTGAAAGCCCATCCATGATTGCAAGACATGTTTTGTGGATTGACCCGCTGTCACAAATTCTGAAAGGAAACACGGTGCGACCTATGGAATTGTGTGTGGCTGCCTTTTCAGTGTTTGCCTTTTTTTTGAAATTCCACTGGAGTACCAGTGCAGTCACTTTGTGAAACAGAGTTTGCAAAAGACCCAAATATGTGGGTGCCTGATTATTGGTTTCGATCTGTGGGTGTTTGTCTGTATATTGTTCGCAGATCAACATTTTTTTTTTGACACGTGCACATATTACTGAGTTATTCAGTAATGCAAAACTTGCGGATAGGAATGCACCCTACATTTTGTTTTCGTTTCCGTTGTGTATTTCTTGATACAGCCACATTCAGTAAAGATTGTGTTGTTCCTTTTCTCTAAAAAAACACTGGTATCCAGAATACTTGTGGTATCCACAACTGCATGCAGTTTTGGATTGTCATTTGTAATATCTAAGTCTGAAATTAAAATCAAAATTAACGGCACACACACATCAAACGGAAATGCTGCGTTCCTTGCAAGAAACTGTTTTTTCAGAAGTTGTTGTCTGAGTGTGACATAGAGGTTGTTAGAGCCGAGATAGAAGGGTTGTCGAATCAAGGAACGCTTTTCTGAACATTATCTGATTATTACAGGATCTGAAGCTGGCCGGTCCGAATCATCCAGAATGAGCATGCAAGAATATCAAAAGGACAACAAAGTGAAAAACACTTACTTTCCTTTTTTTTCCAAAATAAATTGAACATCGCATCATGCATGGTGGGTTGAATGGCTGACTCCTACAAGCCGGGTTTCTGGGGACTCGGCTGTCCAACCAGGTTATGAGACTCCACATACTCACAGAAAACAATTTCAAACAGCAAAAGTATTACATTTGTCACTGGGGAGCTGCTCAACTAAGACTCCTCCAACAATTTAAGGATGATCCAAACGACAGATCCTCATGGGACAAAAGACTTGGCTAAACCCTCCGTTTCAAATTTATTTTTGATCATCACAGGTTCAACTCAAAATCCAGGAACCAGGCAACTTACCCTGGAGCAATATATACACGCAACAATGGAAAACTTCCACACAAATCTGAAAATATATAGCCTGATGCCTGGTCAAACGAATAGTCTTCTCTCTCAGATTAACCCACTTTCTTTGTACTCAATAATAGTCCACACGATCCTGTTGAGCCACACCACCACCAGCAACCGTCGCCTCCTCCTCCGCAATCAAGTACTGCAGAACAGTCAACTTCATTCAGAATCTCCCAGTAATCACAGGCCCATCTAATCCAATTCATACCAAATCACCAAAGCCTACAAACCAAGCTTATCAAGTACATACACTTTATAACCCATATCCACCCCCCCATGCCGCCGCCACCACCGCCGCCAACCACTCAGCTCCTGAAGTCCCTTCCTCCTGAAACACAACACACAAAAACAAGTCAACAAACAACAGCCCACCCAACCCCACTTACTTGTTCTCCTTCCTTCAGAGCTCCAGGGGTCCCTTCCTCGAACCTGAAAAACAGCACACAAAAACAAGTCAACAAACAACAGCCCACCCAACCCCACTTACTTGTTTTTCTTCCTTCAGAGCTCCAGGGGTCCCTTCCTCGAACCTGAAAAACAGCACACAAAAACAAGTCACCAAACAACAGCCCACCCAACCCCACTTACTTGTTTTTCTTCCTTCAGAGCTCCAGGGGTCCCTTCCTCGAACCTGAAAAACAGCACACAAAAACAAGTCAACAAACAACAGCCCACCCAACCCCACTTACTTGTTTTCCTTCCTTCAGAGCTCCAGGGGTCCCTTCCTCGAACCTGAAAAACAGCACACAAAAACAAGTCACCAAACAACAGCCCACCCAACCCCACTTACTTGTTTTTCTTCCTTCAGAGCTCCAGGGGTCCCTTCCTCGAACCTGAAAAACAGCACACAAAAACAAGTCAACAAACAACAGCCCACCCAACCCCACTTACTTGTTTTTCTTCCTTCAGAGCTCCAGGGGTCCCTTCCTCGAACCTGAAACACAACACACAAAAACAAGTCAACAAACAACAGCCCACCCAACCCCACTTACTTGTTTTCCTTCCTTCAGAGCTCCAGGGGTCCCTTCCTCGAACCTGAAAAACAGCACACAAAAACAAGTCACCAAACAACAGCCCACCCAACCCCACTTACTTGTTTTTCTTCCTTCAGAGCTCCAGGGGTCCCTTCCTCGAACCTGAAAAACAGCACACAAAAACAAGTCAACAAACAACAGCTCACCCAACCCCACTTACTTGTTCTCCTTCCTTCAGAGCTCCAGGGGTCCCTTCCTCGAACCTGAAACACAACACACAAAAACAAGTCAACAAACAACAGCCCACCCAACCCCACTTACTTGTTTTCCTTCCTTCAGAGCTCCAGGGGTCCCTTCCTCGAACCTGAAAAACAGCACACAAAAACAAGTCACCAAACAACAGCCCACCCAACCCCACTTACTTGTTTTTCTTCCTTCAGAGCTCCAGGGGTCCCTTCCTCGAACCTGAAAAACAGCACACAAAAACAAGTCAACAAACAACAGCCCACCCAACCCCACTTACTTGTTTTTCTTCCTTCAGAGCTCCAGGGGTCCCTTCCTCGAACCTGAAACACAACACACAAAAACAAGTCAACAAACAACAGCCCACCCAACCCCACTTACTTGTTTTTCTTCCTTCAGAGCTCCAGGGGTCCCTTCCTCGAACCTGAAAAACAGCACACAAAAACAAGTCAACAAACAACAGCTCACCCAACCCCACTTACTTGTTCTCCTTCCTTCAGAGCTCCAGGGGTCCCTTCCTCGAACCTGAAACACAACACACAAAAACAAGTCAACAAACAACAGCCCACCCAACCCCACTTACTTGTTTTCCTTCCTTCAGAGCTCCAGGGGTCCCTTCCTCGAACCTGAAAAACAGCACACAAAAACAAGTCACCAAACAACAGCCCACCCAACCCCACTTACTTGTTTTTCTTCCTTCAGAGCTCCAGGGGTCCCTTCCTCGAACCTGAAAAACAGCACACAAAAACAAGTCAACAAACAACAGCCCACCCAACCCCACTTACTTGTTTTTCTTCCTTCAGAGCTCCAGGGGTCCCTTCCTCGAACCTGAAACACAACACACAAAAACAAGTCAACAAACAACAGCCCACCCAACCCCACTTACTTGTTTTTCTTCCTTCAGAGCTCCAGGGGTCCCTTCCTCGAACCTGAAACACAACACACAAAAACAAGTCAACAAACAACAGCCCACCCAACCCCACTTACTTGTTTTTCTTCCTTCAGAGCTCCAGGGGTCCCTTCCTCGAACCTGAAAAACAGCACACAAAAACAAGTCAACAAACAACAGCCCACCCAACCCCACTTACTTGTTTTTCTTCCTTCAGAGCTCCAGGGGTCCCTTCCTCGAACCTGAAAAACAGCACACAAAAACAAGTCACCAAACAACAGCCCACCCAACCCCACTTACTTGTTTTTCTTCCTTCAGAGCTCCAGGGGTCCCTTCCTCGAACCTGAAAAACAGCACACAAAAACAAGTCAACAAACAACAGCCCACCCAACCCCACTTACTTGTTTTTCTTCCTTCAGAGCTCCAGGGGTCCCTTCCTCGAACCTGAAACACAACACACAAAAACAAGTCAACAAACAACAGCCCACCCAACCCCACTTACTTGTTTTTCTTCCTTCAGAGCTCCAGGGGTCCCTTCCTCGAACCTGAAACACAACACACAAAAACAAGTCAACAAACAACAGCCCACCCAACCCCACTTACTTGTTTTTCTTCCTTCAGAGCTCCAGGGGTCCCTTCCTCGAACCTGAAACACAACACACAAAAACAAGTCAACAAACAACAGCCCACCCAACCCCACTTACTTGTTCTCCTTCCTTCAGAGCTCCAGGGGTCCCTTCCTCGAACCTGAAAAACAGCACACAAAAACAAGTCAACAAACAACAGCCCACCCAACCCCACTTACTTGTTTTTCTTCCTTCAGAGCTCCAGGGGTCCCTTCCTCGAACCTGAAAAACAGCACACAAAAACAAGTCAACAAACAACAGCCCACCCAACCCCACTTACTTGTTCTCCTTCCTTCAGAGCTCCAGGGGTCCCTTCCTCGAACCTGAAAAACAGCACACAAAAACAAGTCAACAAACAACAGCCCACCCAACCCCACTTACTTGTTCTCCTTCCTTCAGAGCTCCAGGGGTCCCTTCCTCGAACCTGAAAAACAGCACACAAAAACAAGTCAACAAACAACAGCCCACCCAACCCCACTTACTTGTTTTTCTTCCTTCAGAGCTCCAGGGGTCCCTTCCTCGAACCTGAAACACAACACACAAAAACAAGTCAACAAACAACAGCCCACCCAACCCCACTTACTTGTTTTCCTTCCTTCAGAGCTCCAGGGGTCCCTTCCTCGAACCTGAAACACAACACACAAAAACAAGTCAACAAACAACAGCCCACCCAACCCCACTTACTTGTTCTCCTTCCTTCAGAGCTCCAGGGGTCCCTTCCTCGAACCTGAAAAACAGCACACAAAAACAAGTCAACAAACAACAGCCCACCCAACCCCACTTACTTGTTTTTCTTCCTTCAGAGCTCCAGGGGTCCCTTCCTCGAACCTGAAAAACAGCACACAAAAACAAGTCAACAAACAACAGCCCACCCAACCCCACTTACTTGTTTTTCTTCCTTCAGAGCTCCAGGGGTCCCTTCCTCGAACCTGGAACACAACACAAAAAAACAAGTCAACAAACAACAGCCCACCCAACCCCACTTACTTGTTTTTCTTCCTTCAGAGCTCCAGGGGTCCCTTCCTCGAACCTGAAACACAACACAAAAAAACAAGTCAACAAACAACAGCCCACCCAACCCCACTTACTTGTTTTTCTTCCTTCAGAGCTCCAGGGGTCCCTTCCTCGAACCTGAAACACAAAAACACAAAAACAAGTCAACAAACAACAGCCCACCCAACCCCACTTACTTGTTTTTCTTCCTTCAGAGCTCCAGGGGTCCCTTCCTCGAACCTGAAACACAAAAACACAAAAACAAGTCAACAAACAACAGCCCACCCAACCCCACTTACTTGTTTTCCTTCCTTCAGAGCTCCAGGGGTCCCTTCCTCGAACCTGAAAAACAGCACACAAAAACAAGTCAACAAACAACAGCCCACCCAACCCCACTTACTTGTTCTCCTTCCTTCAGAGCTCCAGGGGTCCCTTCCTCGAACCTGAAAAACAGCACACAAAAACAAGTCAACAAACAACAGCCCACCCAACCCCACTTACTTGTTTTTCTTCCTTCAGAGCTCCAGGGGTCCCTTCCTCGAACCTGAAACACAACACAAAAAAACAAGTCAACAAACAACAGCCCACCCAACCCCACTTACTTGTTTTCCTTCCTTCAGAGCTCCAGGGGTCCCTTCCTCGAACCTGAAAAACAGCACACAAAAACAAGTCAACAAACAACAGCCCACCCAACCCCACTTACTTGTTTTTCTTCCTTCAGAGCTCCAGGGGTCCCTTCCTCGAACCTGAAAAACAGCACACAAAAACAAGTCAACAAACAACAGCCCACCCAACCCCACTTACTTGTTCTCCTTCCTTCAGAGCTCCAGGGGTCCCTTCCTCGAACCTGAAAAACAGCACACAAAAACAAGTCAACAAACAACAGCCCACCCAACCCCACTTACTTGTTTTTCTTCCTTCAGAGCTCCAGGGGTCCCTTCCTCGAACCTGAAACACAACACAAAAAAACAAGTCAACAAACAACAGCCCACCCAACCCCACTTACTTGTTTTCCTTCCTTCAGAGCTCCAGGGGTCCCTTCCTCGAACCTGAAAAACAGCACACAAAAACAAGTCAACAAACAACAGCCCACCCAACCCCACTTACTTGTTTTTCTTCCTTCAGAGCTCCAGGGGTCCCTTCCTCGAACCTGAAAAACAGCACACAAAAACAAGTCAACAAACAACAGCCCACCCAACCCCACTTACTTGTTTTTCTTCCTTCAGAGCTCCAGGGGTCCCTTCCTCGAACCTGAAAAACAGCACACAAAAACAAGTCAACAAACAACAGCCCACCCAACCCCACTTACTTGTTTTTCTTCCTTCAGAGCTCCAGGGGTCCCTTCCTCGAACCTGAAAAACAGCACACAAAAACAATTCAACAAACAACAGCCCACCCAACCCCACTTACTTGTTTTTCTTCCTTCAGAGCTCCAGGGGTCCCTTCCTCGAACCTGAAACACAAAAACACAAAAACAAGTCAACAAACAACAGCCCACCCAACCCCACTTACTTGTTTTTCTTCCTTCAGAGCTCCAGGGGTCCCTTCCTCGAACCTGAAAAACAGCACACAAAAACAAGTCAACAAACAACAGCCCACCCAACCCCACTTACTTGTTTTTCTTCCTTCAGAGCTCCAGGGGTCCCTTCCTCGAACCCGAAAAACAGCACTTAAAAACAATTCAACAAACAACAGCCCACCCAACCCCACTTACTTGTTTTTCTTCCTTCAGAGCTCCAGGGGTCCCTTCCTCGAACCCGAAAAACAGCACACAAAAACAAGTCAACAAACAACAGCCCACCCAACCCCACTTACTTGTTTTTCTTCCTTCAGAGCTCCAGGGGTCCCTTCCTCGAACCTGAAACACAACACAAAAAAACAAGTCAACAAACAACAGCCCACCCAACCCCACTTACTTGTTTTCCTTCCTTCAGAGCTCCAGGGGTCCCTTCCTCGAACCTGAAAAACAGCACACAAAAACAAGTCAACAAACAACAGCCCACCCAACCCCACTTACTTGTTCTCCTTCCTTCAGAGCTCCAGGGGTCCCTTCCTCGAACCTGAAACACAACACACAAAAACAAGTCAACAAACAACAGCCCACCCAACCCCACTTACTTGTTCTCCTTCCTTCAGAGCTCCAGGGGTCCCTTCCTCGAACCTGAAACACAACACACAAAAACAAGTCAACAAACAACAGCCCACCCAACCCCACTTACTTGTTCTCCTTCCTTCAGAGCTCCAGGGGTCCCTTCCTCGAACCTGAAACACAACACACAAAAACAAGTCAACAAACAACAGCCCACCCAACCCCACTTACTTGTTCTCCTTCCTTCAGAGCTCCAGGGGTCCCTTCCTCGAACCTGAAACACAACACACAAAAACAAGTCAACAAACAACAGCCCACCCAACCCCACTTACTTGTTCTCCTTCCTTCAGAGCTCCAGGGGTCCCTTCCTCGAACCTGAAACACAACACACAAAAACAAGTCAACAAACAACAGCCCACCCAACCCCACTTACTTGTTTTCCTTCCTTCAGAGCTCCAGGGGTCCCTTCCTCGAACCTGAAACACAAAAACACAAAAACAAGTCAACAAACAACAGCCCACCCAACCCCACTTACTTGTTTTCCTTCCTTCAGAGCTCCAGGGGTCCCTTCCTCGAACCTGAAACACAACACACAAAAACAAGTCAACAAACAACAGCCCACCCAACCCCACTTACTTGTTCTCCTTCCTTCAGAGCTCCAGGGGTCCCTTTCTCGAACCTGAAACACAACACACAAAAACAAGTCAACAAACAACAGCCCACCCAACCCCACTTACTTGTTCTCCTTCTTTCAGAGCTCCAGGGGTCCCTTCCTCGAACCTGAAACACAACACACAAAAACAAGTCAACAAACAACAGCCCACCCAACCCCACTTACTTGTTTTCCTCCCTTCAGAGCTCCAGGGGTCCCTTCCTCGAACCTGAAACACAACACACAAAAACAAGTCAACAAACAACAGCCCACCCAACCCCACTTACTTGTTCTCCTTCCTTCAGAGCTCCAGGGGTCCCTTCCTCGAACCTGAAAAACAGCACACAAAAACAAGTCAACAAACAACAGCCCACCCAACCCCACTTACTTGTTTTTCTTCCTTCAGAGCTCCAGGGGTCCCTTCCTCGAACCTGAAACACAACACAAAAAAACAAGTCAACAAACAACAGCCCACCCAACCCCACTTACTTGTTTTTCTTCCTTCAGAGCTCCAGGGGTCCCTTCCTCGAACCTGAAACACAAAAACACAAAAACAAGTCAACAAACAACAGCCCACCCAACCCCACTTACTTGTTTTTCTTCCTTCAGAGCTCCAGGGGTCCCTTCCTCGAACCTGAAACACAACACACAAAAACAAGTCAACAAACAACAGCCCACCCAACCCCACTTACTTGTTCTCCTTCCTTCAGAGCTCCAGGGGTCCCTTCCTCGAACCTGAAACACAACACACAAAAACAAGTCAACAAACAACAGCCCACCCAACCCCACTTACTTGTTTTTCTTCCTTCAGAGCTCCAGGGGTCCCTTCCTCGAACCTGAAACACAAAAACACAAAAACAAGTCAACAAACAACAGCCCACCCAACCCCACTTACTTGTTTTTCTTCCTTCAGAGCTCCAGGGGTCCCTTCCTCGAACCTGAAACACAACACACAAAAACAAGTCAACAAACAACAGCCCACCCAACCCCACTTACTTGTTTTTCTTCCTTCAGAGCTCCAGGGGTCCCTTCCTCGAACCTGAAACACAACACACAAAAACAAGTCAACAAACAACAGCCCACCCAACCCCACTTACTTGTTCTCCTTCCTTCAGAGCTCCAGGGGTCCCTTCCTCGAACCTGAAACACAACACACAAAAACAAGTCAACAAACAACAGCCCACCCAACCCCACTTACTTGTTTTTCTTCCTTCAGAGCTCCAGGGGTCCCTTCCTCGAACCTGAAACACAACACACAAAAACAAGTCAACAAACAACAGCCCACCCAACCCCACTTACTTGTTCTCCTTCTTTCAGAGCTCCAGGGGTCCCTTCCTCGAACCTGAAACACAAAAACACAAAAACAAGTCAACAAACAACAGCCCACCCAACCCCACTTACTTGTTTTCCTTCTTTCAGAGCTCCAGGGGTCCCTTCCTCGAACCTGAAACACAACACACAAAAACAAGTCAACAAACAACAGCCCACCCAACCCCACTTACTTGTTCTCCTTCCTTCAGAGCTCCAGGGGTCCCTTCCTCGAACCTGAAACACAACACACAAAAACAAGTCAACAAACAACAGCCCACCCAACCCCACTTACTTGTTCTCCTTCCTTCAGAGCTCCAGGGGTCCCTTCCTCGAACCTGAAACACAACACACAAAAACAAGTCAACAAACAACAGCCCACCCAACCCCACTTACTTGTTCTCCTTCCTTCAGAGCTCCAGGGGTCCCTTCCTCGAACCTGAAACACAACACACAAAAACAATTCAACAAACAACAGCCCACCCAACCCCACTTACTTGTTCTCCTTCTTTCAGAGCTCCAGGGGTCCCTTCCTCGAACCTGAAACACAACACACAAAAACAAGTCAACAAACAACAGCCCACCCAACCCCACTTACTTGTTCTCCTTCTTTCAGAGCTCCAGGGGTCCCTTCCTCGAACCTGAAACACAAAAACACAAAAACAAGTCAACAAACAACAGCCCACCCAACCCCACTTACTTGTTTTCCTTCCTTCAGAGCTCCAGGGGTCCCTTCCTCGAACCTGAAACACAACACACAAAAACAAGTCAACAAACAACAGCCCACCCAACCCCACTTACTTGTTCTCCTTCTTTCAGAGCTCCAGGGGTCCCTTCCTCGAACCTGAAACACAACACACAAAAACAAGTCAACAAACAACAGCCCACCCAACCCCACTTACTTGTTTTTCTTCCTTCAGAGCTCCAGGGGTCCCTTCCTCGAACCTGAAACACAAAAACACAAAAACAAGTCAACAAACAACAGCCCACCCAACCCCACTTACTTGTTTTTCTTCCTTCAGAGCTCCAGGGGTCCCTTCCTCGAACCTGAAACACAACACACAAAAACAAGTCAACAAACAACAGCCCACCCACTTGTTTTCTTTCCTCCAGAGGTCCATCCTTCGTACATGCAGAAACGAAATGCGGAGCGACGATCGGAGTTTTCACGAGGACCTTTCTTTTTGTGTGCTCCTCAAACTCGAGCCTTGTGGTAACCGGTCGACGGCTGACGCGGTCGTTGACGTAAACGAATTCCCTTGCCGTGAAACGGTGGGACAGACGGTTGTGTTTCTGGATGAGTCAGTGCCAGAAAAGGGATGACGGAAAAAAGAGTGACCATGTGGGATGTGGCAGCAAGATACCAGCGTGAATTTTAAACGGAGGCGGAAAGATTAACGGTGCTAAAAAGTCGGGGACAAGGTTATTAGTCGAAACCCCCCTTTCCCCAAATTTTCTCGGAAATCAGAGAGTCAGACAGAGAGGAACAAAAGAGTGTGAGAAAGAGTGAGATTACTGTTTCAGTCGTTGTGATGTGTCAGACAAAGTTACTGTAAACAGCCTTTCTTTTTCTTCTTTTTGATCCAGAATTGACCCAAACAAAACAACAGGATCGAAATAATAATAAATCTTTACAATTACATGAAAATATTATTGCGAAGATTAGGGAGAAAAAAAACACCTTCCATTTTTTTTCTTTGCAGAAACCTTCGTTGTGGTGTTCACGAAAACTTTTGGAGGGAAATTTGACGTGCAAGGGTTTAAAATCCCACAGATCATTCTGGCACAACAAGACACACCCATATCACTCTTTTGCACAATGGCCAGGCTGCATGGGGTGTTCCCAATTTCCCTAAAAAGATGTCCAGCTTCCCACAGTGTCATCCCAATCAACATAGCCGAAGGAACGACTGCAGCTCCTCGGTTTTGGCAATTTGAACAAAACAGATGGAAATCTATTCAGACAAGACAAAACTGTATGAACCTGAACTCTCACAGGCCTGCTCAATCCATTCATCCCGAGAACGAATTCTCCTGAGCTGGCCACATAATTTTTGTCCACCAGCACGCGCTGTTAAAATGGAAAAAAGTGTTGTTCCTTTTCTCTAAAAAAACACTGGTATCCAGAATACTTGTGGTATCCACAACTGCATGCAGTTTTGGATTGTCATTTGTAATATCTAAGTCTGAAATTAAAATCAAAATTAACGGCACACACACATCAAACGGAAATGCTGCGTTCCTTGCAAGAAACTGTTTTTTCAGAAGTTGTTGTCTGAGTGTGACATAGAGGTTGTTAGAGCCGAGATAGAAGGGTTGTCGAATCAAGGAACGCTTTTCTGAACATTATCTGATTATTACAGGATCTGAAGCTGGCCGGTCCGAATCATCCAGAATGAGCATGCAAGAATATCAAAAGGACAACAAAGTGAAAAACACTTACTTTCCTTTTTTTTCCAAAATAAATTGAACATCGCATCATGCATGGTGGGTTGAATGGCTGACTCCTACAAGCCGGGTTTCTGGGGACTCGGCTGTCCAACCAGGTTATGAGACTCCACATACTCACAGAAAACAATTTCAAACAGCAAAAGTATTACATTTGTCACTGGGGAGCTGCTCAACTAAGACTCCTCCAACAATTTAAGGATGATCCAAACGACAGATCCTCATGGGACAAAAGACTTGGCTAAACCCTCCGTTTCAAATTTATTTTTGATCATCACAGGTTCAACTCAAAATCCAGGAACCAGGCAACTTACCCTGGAGCAATATATACACGCAACAATGGAAAACTTCCACACAAATCTGAAAATATATAGCCTGATGCCTGGTCAAACGAATAGTCTTCTCTCTCAGATTAACCCACTTTCTTTGTACTCAATAATAGTCCACACGATCCTGTTGAGCCACACCACCACCAGCAACCGTCGCCTCCTCCTCCGCAATCAAGTACTGCAGAACAGTCAACTTCATTCAGAATCTCCCAGTAATCACAGGCCCATCTAATCCAATTCATACCAAATCACCAAAGCCTACAAACCAAGCTTATCAAGTACATACACTTTATAACCCATATCCACCCCCCCATGCCGC